>JASFDH010002464.1:0-10871 GCA_036937195.1 Nidularia pulvinata | reverse complement strand
CTTCGCCTATTTCGGAAGGCCGCCCTCCATTTCGTTCCCGCCGCCAAGCCGCTTCTGCGGCACGCCAAGCGAGTCATTATGATCAAGATCCACGATCTCTCCAGATCACAGCCACCCCCGCTATTGTCCTCTATTTTCCAACGACTTTACCTCCAGGAACGGGGCGCGCTCGCCGTTGGGCACAATCACCCATCCATCTCCTCCTCCGTGCTGCGCCGGGACGGAATACACTCGCCATATGCTTGCTGTCAATGTTCAATTTTGCCCACATGAATCTACTGTAGCCGGCGCTATCGTGTCACACTAGCACAGCCCCAAAGGCGATTTGGCCGTCCTGCTGTCTGGGCTCCGAGTCTATATCAGATGATCCGAAATGGTCCATAGATCCGTCGAGGATACGTGTACGCTGCACCATGAACCTGAAGCTGCGCCTTTCCTACGGATTCTCCTTCATTAATATCCGGCTCGTACGGGCCATGCAACTCGGAGCTGCATTTGAGCTGCGTAACCATTGGGCCTCGGCATTATCGAGGGCTTTCTCACCGAGCTGCACGATGTATTTATTTTTGGATTGTAGGCTTGTGGGGACCGTGCAGAACTTGAATTCCCGGTTGTCCTATTCTCAGGCTTTCCAGACACCGGCTACGCTACTATAAAGGTTAGCCTCTCCTCCCCGAATCTATCCCTCTGTCTGAAGATCATTAGTAATTTCCCTTTTTTTATCGTCTCTCCCTCTGGCTCCACAGAAATAAATCCTGGAAATACATAGCGATCATCTAGCCCGTATCAAGCGCATATTTTATCTTCTAATCAACACCTAGATGGCGTCGAGTTGAGCAATTTCGCATTCGACGACGATAATCAATAATAGTACAATGATCTATTATTCCAGGAGCCTAGCCATAACAATCCCTAGAAGCAGTACCTAAATCCAATATACCCGAGGTAAGTAAACGTAAAAATAATCGGTCTGTCAGGCCATAACGATGTAGCATATCATAGTTCTAGGTGGAGGTAGTAACCAGCTCGCCATAACTCGCAGTCTAGATAATAAATGGAGTGGATGGCATAATGTGGCACAGCCTGAAGAATATGTGGAAAAATGGCGCGCTTATGTGTTTCGTGTTTCGTTTATTAACTTGATTAATCCAGGAACTCGAACTCCACTTTATCTTTGGAGGAGAGGAGAGGCATATCTGCCAGAATTAACTTCTTAACTTCGGATGGGACGACACGGCGGTTGTCAACCTGGATGCAAAATCGCACAGGCTCCTTGAGCATGGCGAATCGCGGGCCGCAGAGAATGTGGTCCATTTCTCGCCAGTTCATGAACCTCATCCCCTCGTACGTCCCAATGAAGAGGGTGAATGTGACCATTTCCAGGAACGGTGATGCTACCTGGTTAAGCATGACGGGGACCCAGAGCGGGATCTTCTGGGTCAAGCCAAAACCTGGGTGCAGAAGGACTATATGGTCGAGAGACAACCGGCGGAGGTTAGTGCAGAGGCCCAGGTTGATTGAATCATCAATGTTATCTGGTTTTGGAGCCCATGAGCTTTAGACTATGGATGGGAGGGCAGCGCGCGTGAGCGTACGTTTAATGACGTCTTTGTTGAAAGTCATGGAAAACCCCACTTCTTCCATGCCCTCGCCTCTCACCTCTATTAACCTTCGCATGGCGTGATTAACTAGGAGTTTATACGTCTCGAAGTGGAAGGCATCGATTTTTGGCACAGGGTTCTGGTCCAGCAGCCACTCCGCGACGTCTTTCCCGGCATCGCCATTTAGCACTAGCGAAACCACGTGAAGTTGGTTTGGAGTACGCAGAAATTTTTCTCGCGTAGCCAACTCTCTCATGGCTGGCCAGTGCAGGTATTCGAGTAAAATAGTGCGCAGGGAGGGGAAACAGCATACAAGAAACATGAAATCATCGAAGCTATCAAACCGCACATCAACTAATTCCAGACGCTCGACTCTCTGCAATGATTGGCCAAGGCTCCTCCACACATTATGCTGCTGCTCGCTCGTGCCCATACCTATTCGCTGCATGCTGAGCTGTCCTGTTAATCGGAGCTCTAACACGTGTGGTGACAACGTATTGGACTGATTGTCGAGAAGTGGCATCAAGCGTTGCGCCTTGTTAATGGTAAGTTCGAGCCGGGAAAATAGCCTGCGTCTGAATTTAGGACGCCATTCCCGGCAGACCAGGCTACCTACCAACGGTGGCTCGTCCAGATTGTCGAAGATGCACTCGTACAGCTCGTCCGGGAACTGTCCAGGGAAGGGCTCCAACTGTGGAGCAGTGGTTACTAGAGGCGAGTTGGGGGGATGCGTAATCCTGTGGACTCGGCGCCCGCCTAAAATAGAGAACAGGCTGCCCATACAACTGTTGGCTGAACACGTTGGATATTTCCTAAGAATATGTACCGTGGCTTTGGTCGCGATTCTCGATCGACTCCAGGAGCAAATGCGCGAGACTGAGTCAGACGAAGAACGCACTGCGGTATGTTATAGGAAATGAAGCAAAGCAGCATGGGCCACGCGTCCAGTACGCAGGAATCTTCTGAGTCGAAACTTCTTGACTAATGGGATCAATCGCACCGTATGAGATCACTGTGTGGCCAAAAGATTCATTTGGACTTCTATAATGGTGTAATTGTGATAAAAACTTGTTGATGCCTCGAGGCAAGGTAACAGCCTGAGATTTCAAGTCAGGGTGCCGATGTTATGATTGCGTGCGGGAAGATAGCGCGGCTTTCCCACCATTCCACTAGAGACTGAACTAGAATGGCTCAAGTCGTGCATGCGGGTGAAGAATTATAGCGAGCTAGAATCAAACCTCAGTTCAGCTGTAAGGTCATCCAAGATTATCTGAAATCGAAAATATATCAGTTAGAATATTATGTTGTATTGGAATTCGGAGTGTACTCGGAGGGGGATGCAATACATGCATCTAAGTTAAGCACAGTCCGGAGAGCCGAATGCCGTTGAGTACTGATAAAGGTGGTCATGCGACACTTAACAGCGATGAATTTAGAAAACCTGTATGAGCGTCCCGAAAATTCCCTAAGGAATGGGGGGAATCGGGATACAATGTCCCCCAGAAACGCCATTAGTACCTATTAGGCAAGATGCAGTGAGCCACCGCCTCAAAAATGAACACAAGCCCCATTTACCGTATCCCCTTAGCCCTGGTTTCTGCTTGAGCGAAATAAAATTAAGAATTCTGGTAAATAAAATGCTAGAGGTTCAGATGATTCAACTCTGGACCTTACACATACGAGTCTCTGCCTTGATGGTGGAAGATTAAAACACACGCAGTACCACTGCGCTAAGAGAGGGCCGACCAAACTCTGACGAGACTAGAGAGAGAAGGGAAACAATAAACCCGTTCGTAAGATGCCCGCAATACCAAAGCTTCGGAAATGAATATGGATATCCTTACCGTACGTTCACATTCTTCACCAATCAACAAATAAATGGCTATCGCTCGCGCGGAAATTGGAATCTCTGTCAAGAAAAAAACCGCATATTGAGAGAATTGAACTCTTGACCTCGTACACAGGAGTCTCTGCATGGACAGAAGAAAATCGCAAAGTATACGCACTACCACTGCGATTAATGCACCAATAATCAAAACAAAAGATTGGACTTCCAGGTGAAAGTCCTGATCAACTGGGAATATAAGCAGACAGATAATCGATTCGCGAGAGCATACACTGCAGAGACGTTTCATTCTTTGCAAATTTTGATAAAACGGGACGGTATTTGGAATTCGATACTTGCAGCCTTCACGAAAGTATAAATGATGGAGGTGAGGTTCAGAGAAAAAAAGAAAGGAGAGAAATTAAAATGATCCTTGTCGGCCCATGGTCAGAAAAAGGAGACAGAAGCAGAAATGGAATGAAGCATGCAAAGAAATAACATGTATATTGGACGAGTCAAACTGTGGAGACATGGGATCGCAACTTGGCAATGGTGGTTGCAATCAACGAAGAATCGACGGAAGATGGGTTGATAATCGATCGATCGATGAGTTACGGTCACGTTGTGACTATCCAAGATTGACAACGTGGAAGGCACGTGGTGTGACACGTCGAACCTTGGTTATATTTAGACGTCCTCGCCTTTCAATATTTCAGTCCTTTAACTGTACAGCTGGCATAGACCGTGTCGCTGATTTCCTCTCTGCTTAATTTATTCCTCTTTCGCATTGCTGTTACTGTTATTTCCTTAAATCTAAAGAAATCCTGCAGCATCACCATAGACAATGTCATTCATTAGGTGCGTCTTTGACATTGTACATTGTACCTTCGAGCATTACCTCATTCGTCGTCTAGGCTAATATTCTGCATAGCAGGAGTTTACTCTATGTTCCTTGTAAGGTGACTGCTAACATCATATCATTTTAATATTGACTATGCATCATTAGATCTGGGCCATTGCGCAGGAACGACGTGCGTGCTTCACTATTCTGTATCTTCTGTTATATCCTGATTTAGGTCCTGTCTCAAGTATCTGTTCCATTCAAGTCAATAGATGGCACATCCTCCGAAAAGTTCAAATCACCACTGTTTATGGGCACCTGCCAGAGTATACTCAGCTCGCTATCAGCGCTAATATACATTCTTCTTCGACGCAAGTCCAGCGAGACCCTCTCGCAAAGTCTGGGGCTCGAGCATGTCGAGCCTGCATCCAATGGATCTGCTACTACAGAAAAACATCGCAAGGACAGCATAAACCATAACCACCCTCCGAAACCGTCAACCCGCTACTCTCGCAAGGCACTACTGCTGCGCTATCTTCAGTGCTCCGTCTTTATCACGTCTGCCGCGCCATTTGGCTTCGCTGCCCTCTCTTACATCTCCTATCCAGCCATGGTACTTGGTAAATCATGCAAGCTCGTACCAGTAATGATCATGAATGTCCTTCTATATCGCCGTCGCTTCGCCCCCTACAAGTACATTGTTGTGTCCATGGTCACCGTGGGCATTACCATCTTCATGGGATTCGGAAACGACAAGAAGGGCAAGCACGGCTCGTCTAAGCAGGCAGCTGTCACTCCGTATGCCAATTTGATTGGTATTACATACCTTTTGATTAACCTTGCACTGGACGGTGCAACTAACTCGACTCAGGATGAGATCTTCACTAGACACAAGGTTACTGGCCAGCAGATGATGTTCTGGATCAATATATTCTGCACTCTCTTAACATCGATACTATCTGTTCTGCCACTGCCATATATTCCCGTGATCCATCCGTCCGAAGGTGGCCAAACAGAGCTCATGGCTGCTCTGACATTCATCCGCACCCACCCTTCGATCATCACACCGTTGGCACAGTTTGCTTTCACCGGAGCTCTAGGCCAGCTATTCATATTTGAGACCCTCCAACACTTCGGATCCCTAACACTGGTGTACGTATCTTGGTTCGTTATGAAATTCTGACTGCTAATACCTTTATGCAGGACAATCACCTTGACCCGCAAGTTGTTTACTATGCTACTGTCCGTGGTTGTCTATAACCACAAGCTCACTACCGGGCAATGGCTTGGTGCCGGTGTTGTATTTGCCGGTATTTCTGTAGAAGCGCTTGTTAAAAGCAAAGGTGTGGCGAATAAATGTCTACATGAAATTCCCTGTCTAACTAATGTTTCTTTCTAGATGTCCATGCCAAGCGAGTTGTTCAAGAGAAAGAAAAAGCAAAAATAAAATCACTGTAATATTACATACGCTGACTTAACATGGGATTGGATACACATAGCAACGAGAGTTTGTAGGGTATGCACAAATGACAGATAATAAACAATAGAGAAACCAAACACTCAGAGAAAGATCACAGAAGGACAGCGCAAAATCCGACATGGCTATGATGTCTCCATCGCGTTAGGATCAATTTCCAGCGAGTCATTTTTGACTAAAGGCCGTTTTCGGTCGTCGTCTCTGTAAATATTGTGAGGATCCGTGGCATATGAGACAAAGGGATGAAACACACCGATCATCTTCATCCTCGTCGTCCGCTCGTTTCCGCCTCGAAACTGAACGTTGAGTAGTGGGATATGAGGCTACGGCAATGTTTGCCTTATAAATTGCTTCATATTCCTACGTTATACAATTGTGTTAGACGTGGCATGGATGAGACAAATGACTCGCCTTGATCTGTGTAAGGAATCCGCCGTTTGGCGATATGCAATATCGGCGGTTCTGAACCATGTGCAAGGCGTCTTCCCAGGAAAGCTGATAGTGCTGCATCACGAACATGACGACGAAAGCCGGCGAGAGACTGATTCCTCCTAATTGACAATGATTTAAGTGAGAGGCAACAGCCGCAAACCTGCGCAAAATGTCTTACCATTGCAATGAACCAGGACGCGTCCCCCCTGTTGTATAGCCAGATCAATGAAGCTCTTTGCTCTGTGTGAACGGAGTTTCAGTTCACACCTGCGAGAACGCAGACGAAGGTAGCCACTCACGCAGGGAAGAGGCGAATTAAATTCTGTTCTTCATTGTCCTCCACGTCGAGCACCATGTAGTTGAATTGTTCAGGGAAACGCGGTCGAACGGAGAAAGCCTCTTTGGCATCGCGAATGCACACACTGCGGGCGACTGTGTCGTGAGGAACGGCGCGTACCGA
The DNA here is from genome assembly GCA_036937195.1 of Nidularia pulvinata. NCBI lineage: Eukaryota > Fungi > Basidiomycota > Agaricomycetes > Agaricales > Nidulariaceae > Nidularia > Nidularia pulvinata. Next base: position 4,235 of record JASFDH010002464.1, on the reverse strand, counting down.
AGGAGGCAAGACATGGAGGATAAGATTTACATATGTGTGATACTATGCGCCTTGAGAGTGTCGAGGTTCTTGGACGCAACAAATGGGCCAAGGAGGAGCCCTGGAAGTATTTCCTGGCATTCCCGTCTCATCTCGTACCTGACGGTGAGACATTCGCAGTCAGCGATGAACAAGAGAAGTAGGTTGCTAACGTACCTCCATTCGACATCTCCGGGGCCTTGAACGATTGACCTAAGCTGCTCTTCTGACAGAGGAATTCCGTTCATCGTGGTAAGCAGAGAAGGAGGTCACGCGTGTAACGAAGTTGTAGGCGTCTCAAAGCGCTACCAGCGGGTTCATGTACCGCCTCCATGTCTGACTCCGATGAAGAGATCCCGTATGTCTCAGTGCTCCATTGTCTATCGCCGCTGACATTTTCTTCAGCACCCTTATTGTCCATGACGATGAGCGCATCGAAGAAACACCGCCAGAAGCTTCTTCAAGCGGCCGTGTTCCTCTAACGATAATCTGCGGCTTCTTGGGAGCTGGAAAGTCAACTTTGCTTAAGTACGATCCATTTACATGCAGCATCCCAGGGCATTAAGCATATCTTTAGACGAATCCTGACAGAGCGTCATGGCTATCGCATAGCAGTCATTATGAATGAGTTTGGTGATACGGCCGTGAGTTAAATTGGGTACTCTTCGTGTTATAGCTCCGGTTGACCTAGCTTAGGATATTGAAGGTCTGGCCTCTTATGTTTGGTTAATGCCACGCAATAATTGACCTGATGTCGCGTGTCAGCCAAAACCATAAATGTCTCGTCTCCAGATGATCCAACTGCAGAGCAGTCGGAAGAGTTCCTAGAGCTTGCCAATGGATGCCTGTGCTGCAGCATCAAAGACTCCGGGGCGGCTGCCATCGAGAAACTGATGCAGCGTAAAGGGGCATTTGATCACATTCTGCTCGAAACAACAGGTCTCGCAGATCCAGGTGCGTACTCTGCAGATCGCGTATGTTTCTGTCTCAGGAACTCTCAGAAAGGGCCAATTGCATCCATGTTCTGGCATAACGAGGAGTACGCTGTTGGACTTGGACGTGACATTGCGCTGGACGGTGTCATCTGCGTCGTGGATGCCGTCTTCGGGAAGGAGGTTTGGAACACATTCCTATAATTACCACGAAGGAGACTAACTTGAGCCTCTTTTAGCAAATGGAAGAAGATCATGCCGTAGATTCAATTAACATTGGTGAAAGTTTACGGTGCGATAATCCCTTTATCACCCATCAGTATACAATTAACTGTTTATGTCTATAGGCAAATAGCAGGCTCCGACGTCATCCTTCTGAATAAAGTCGACCTCGTATCACCAGATACGCTTTCCAAAACCGAAACACTGATACATTATGTCAATCCCGCCGCGCCTGTATACAAAACAATCCGCGGAGAGATTGATCTGAAGTACATCTTGGGAATCTCCGCCTACACTTTACCTCCTCCGTTCCAGGCCATCGAATCGGAGTCTGACCCAGGGCACGTACATTCTGAGGATTGCAAACACGAACATGTCCGCGACCACGCAGCGAGAGAAGCGACTCATTACGAACTTCGTGGAATATCAAGTCTACAAGTTACTTGTTCCGTGCTTTCAAAAGCGCAACTTGACGAGCTAGATGAGTGGATTCGCATGGTGCTATGGGAGAACCAGATACCCGGAGAGGCTGGCAACGCCAACTTGCAGGTACTCAGGTGCAAAGGTACATTTACCTTGGAATCGGGAGAGCAGTATGTGCTGCAAGGAGTGCGAAGTATGTATGAATTATCCAAGCTTGAAAGAGTAGATGTTTTGGGAGTTCCCGACACCGGCAAGATCGTTTTAATAGGCAAAGGTCTGGATGATGCTGTTCGGAGTAGCCTTCAAAAGGTATTTCAGTGATTTCAAGTAGCGTGTAGTGTGCAAAAATAAATATATTGTTGAGATAGGAAGGGGATCAAGTAGATCCAGATACTTGAGTACTCCGTAGCAAACACACTGAGGGGTATCATTCCTCAAGCTTCATAATTTCAACTTTTAGACGATCATTCAGCCCGCCAGTGGTATTCTTTCCTGCGATGTTGATTGCTGCATACGTCCCCTTGCTCAAGAAGGAGGGATTGATCGTGGTGGTTGTTCCAACAGGCTGCATAGAAACAATCAGAACAATGCGTTTTCAAGGATGCATTAACTGACTTTGGCGAAGTGTTTCAGCTTGCTAGGCAAAATGAGGACATCGGGTGCAAAATCGTCTCCAGCATCATCGATAATCTTCAGCCCTTCCGAGTGACTAATATCCAGGTTTACTTCATGTGATAGTTCCTGCGGGGCCGGGAATATTGGGTAGAAACTTTACGAAGAGCTAGGGTCAGCACATCCTATGGGAGTATCACGATACACACCTGCGCTGCTGTAACAAGTGTCGACAGATGTTGGCCATCGAATCTGACCCAGTGTCGTCCGCTAATGGCTCTATTTCCTGCCCTCGCTTCAAGATCTCTTCCTTACGAAGATGAAATAGTACATCGACGCTGCTTGCCGCGAATGAAATATCGTTTACTGAAAATCTTGATGGGTTAGGTAGGAGATGTATCCGCTTTACAATCGAGAGGTAAGTCTAGGGATCCTACACGACTTACCGATATACTCACCGGATCAGAGTTAAACAGGCTTGAGTCCAGCTCAGCTTGCGGGAATACAGCCTGGCGGCTGACGATATCACGTACACTTGGGACAATCACAGCGATAGTTCCTGGTGATGAATCCAAAAAATTGCGTAGGGGACCTAAAATGTGCGCACGGAAAAGTTGGCTGGGGGTAGAGTCTACATCTCCAGCCTTGATCTTAGGATGCGCGGTGTCCACGAAAGGGCCCAGCTAACGGTATCGCTCGCATGAGAAACATGATAGGAGCACAGAGAATCAAGTAGCTCTTACAAGAATAACAACATTTGGTTTGCTGGTTTTGAGACTGTGCAGGAGATTTCGCCATGGCTTATAAGTGAGATTGGTGTCAGGGGTATACGGTCCGCACGCAATACATATAGATACTGCAGAATTGCCCATGTCTGGATCGGCCTTGGGAACTATTAAACCCTGAGAAGTTGGAGAGGGCTTCAGGGGAGGCATCTACACGCCGGTTGTCGTCATCAGTGAAACTTTTCAAAATTTACGAGAAGAAGCTTACGGCAAGGATTTCTGTTGCCAGAAAATAGCCTCCACCACCATTTTTGCCCTTCAAGGCGACAATTGCGCCGGGGAACAATCCGATATTGCTTGCTCCTCGAGCATTTCCGCGAATTTTGACGTCTGGGGCAAAGCGGAGCGGGACGCGAGTGCCGGAGGAAAGCATGCGAGATGACTCGAGGTTCATAACACCTTCAACTATCTTAGACGTAGATGCAGAATCGGCGTCATGTGTGATACGTCCGATAACGACAATGTCATCCTATTTGAAGGTTAGCATAAGCAGAGTTTATGGGTGGAAAAAGCATACATCTGTGGATTTTGAAGGGTCCCCTAGCTCAGAAACGACATAATGCGCTCGAATAAGTTCGCCTAGCTCGTCAATAATTATGTCCAGGGCTGGAGGAACAAAGAGGTCAGAATAGATGAAGCTGGTATAGTGGGAACAAACCTTCGCTCCTCTCAGATATTTTCTCATACATATAACGATCTGAAAATGCTTAGTGAATGAGAGACAGACTAAGAGAGTAATAGACTCACAAGCGCGCTTTTTTTTCGATTCTGCATCCATCTTTGGACCCTTGAACACGACGCTGCTTGAACTTGGCAAGGTCGTCGCCATCTGCTCCATTTTCACCTGCATGGGGGTTGATCCTGCTAGCGGTACATTCATATTACGCCCCGGCATCCCTGGAATGCGCGATCGGTTGATGCTGGCACTAGCTGTGTCTCTCGGCTTAGACTGCACCCTGTTCGCGTTTGCCTTGGCCATATCTCTCTGGATGTGGGTTTTCAAGACAGCAACGGAGTCCATGGTGATCGGTGATATAGCTGAATGGGTCGCGGATGGCTTGAAATTTATGGCCTCCAGCTTGTACATCAGGTCTTCCGGCTTCAAGTTGTAGATTTGGCACACAGATACGCCTGTTGGTTCTGCACGTCAGGGTCCGCCTGAAGACAACGAGAAGGCAATAGTACATTCAGCGATGATCTTCTCATCATGTCCGGCAGCAACACCAATGAGGTTTTCGACCTG
>JASFDH010002463.1:0-10875 GCA_036937195.1 Nidularia pulvinata | reverse complement strand
TCATTTCTTATGGTTTTCAAGAATTATGTATTGTGGTTCAAACTTGATAGAGAGCCTGAAGTGTTTGCATGTGTCATTGAACCACGTTCAGAGAGGACAAAGGACTTAATCCGTAAACTCAATGTAGAATTGAACTAATACTAGTCTAGTGGATCCAACATCTCAATGAAACCTGATTTTACTCAGTTATCCAACCTTAATATGGTAGCATTAGGGATGAACTCTTCCAGAAGGAAGAGTGATACTTAAATAGTATGTTCAAGTCAAATCTCAGTGAACAGGAAATGTGTTTGAACATAAGGTAGACCTGTTCCTTGTTCATACACCTTCTCTCTTGGAGGAAGTAGCTTTCCTGCATATATGACCACTAGGTATCAGCACTCTTTGATGTATGCTCAGGAACATTAACACCCGGATAGCCAACTTCAGCACAAGGACTGATGAAAGAGATACACTATTTGCCCAGCAGTCTTCAGAGTGCCCGCAGTCCATCAAGATAGGATTTATTTTATTGGTATTTGGCGCACAAGTTGAATAGACTGAGTTGAACGCTGAGCGCCGGTTGAACGACGGCCGCTCTTGATCGCAGCTGAAAACATTATGGACACCCTATCACGGAAACACAATCAGAGAACCAAATGGTAGAATCAAGTCAAACGTGTATTCATCAAATACTTAGCATATATTGTGGTGTTCAGCCACCGTTCCACACTATGCAAGTGATATGTACAAGAATGGCATAAGACTCAAGCGCCTGCAAAAATGTGCATTATTTTGAGGTGTAAGATTGAATTAACTCACAACTATCCATGCATCCACAAGTGCTGACACCTCAAACGTAAGTTCATTTGAAAGTTAACGCGTTGAAGGTGAGCTTCACGTTGGTGAAGTTCAACCTTCGGATTTCCCTTGCTTGTCTTCCTCCTGTCGGCCAAACACCGGCAGACCTGGTCATGGTCCGTGCGCGCATCTGCAGCCAGTATAAAAGGGAAGCCTTATCCGTATTGAATCTTTACCACTCTGGCCTTTTGGCTTAGATCAAGTGTAGTATCTGTTCTTAATAGATTAACCTCTATTATGGGGGCACCGCCCCCATTTCTGGTTATCTTATTTTTGCCGCCCCAGCTCTCGGTGCTCTGCTTGCAACACCGGGACGTGATGACCTTGCTGCTGCACTACTGGCTTGTGTCGTCGGGGGATTCATTTTCTTTATCTAACTCTCTCTTTGATGTAACTTCTACGCGCATCAGTTGATGGTCTTGCGATGAATTTCACCAAACAGATTGTATTCTCTTCATTTTATTTCTATTTACTGGGATTAGTCTACAGTATCATGTTTATGGGGATGTTATTATAGTTACAGTTATATTTTCTAGCCTAAGTTTGTCTGATATACCTTTTTCCAAATATGCCCTCTTCTATTGCCTTGATCTCTGCCTCCAAGACCGTGAATTAGATTACAACGAAAGAACGGTAAGCTTCTTCTACTCACGTAACGCAATATGTTTCGAATGGAATCGACACAATGCCAAACTACCTGAAAATGCAAATCATCAATGACACAGCTTTGCCCTTGAACTTGTTAGACAAACATACCCATAACATACCACAGCCCCTTGAACCCCATGTCCCTCCACACTCCGTTGATCTCGCCTTCGCTATTGAGTCCCCACAGACGACTGCACCCATCTGCGACGGCATCCCCGCAGATCCGCCGTATTCCATCTCGGGGGTCACTAAGCCTGCGAGAGGTCAAGGGTCACTACGATATACGAGGAAGAAAACGACAGACTCAAATGAAACAGGCAACTGAAGAGAGACATGATAGCTTCAAGGATGGCAGGGGAGTAGACATACCCAGTGCAAAACACCACCACATCCGCCTTCACCTCCGTTCCGTTCTCGAACTTCAGCCCATCCTCCATAAAGTTCTCTATCAAAGAGTCGTTTTTTAACTTGATCCTACCGTCAATGATGAGCTGTGTGGAGCCGACATCTTAAAGAGTTTCGTAGCGGTCAGTAAATGGACATGCCAATCGGGAAGAAAAGTTTGGACCTACCAAGGTAGTACCCGCCCGCGCGTTCCCACACTATCAAGAGCAACCCGGCATCTTTGAGCCCCATATTCGTGCGGAAGCCGCGTGCATGTAGGCCGTTGAGGATCTCTCTGTGTGAGCGAAAAAAAATGGTCAGCAAACTGATATTGTTATCACCCTGAAAGTCGAAGCCAACCTGTCGACTTCCGCGATGCGCTGCGTCGCACGGTACGACATGCCCACGTTCAGAAAGTTAGGGAAGGACGCACTGATGCGGTCTGCGATGTCTGTGGGTGGGACGGGGGGCGAAGCGGAGGCGGAGGGTTCCTCGTACAAGCCTATAAAATAAGTAGTGCGTCAGCGCTCGACAGGGTCTCGACAGTAACATTAAGCTGCGCTTACCCTCCATGATCATGCGCACACCGTTATTCGTACTAATGATGTATGTCGAACTGCGCTGGTACATCGTCACGTCGATGCCGTGCTCGTAATAGTCTGTGCATATGTCAAATGCTGCGTGTGCAAAGTCAGCTCACCGCCTGGGGATCCAAAAGTATATGATTTGAAATTAAGCACTTACCGGAGGTACACGATCCTACAACAACGACCTTCTTGCCCTTATGGTCCTCCGCCCTATCATGCTGCAGTGAATGTAGTATCTGCCCCTTGAATACGTCCATTCCGGGGTACGTCGGGATGTACCCCTCCCCGCCCTTGAACCCCATCGCGAACACCAGGTGCTTCACCACGAACGCACGTTCAGCCCCGTTGGCTTGCTTAACGACGACAGTCCAAAGGGCGGTGTGTGCGTCTTGCGAGGCGTGTAGAACGGTGCTGGAGAGCCAGACGTTTAGTTCAAGGGCGGTGGCGTAAGACTCGAGCCAGGTTGCTAGCTATACGAGAGAGAAGTCAGGGAGAGCGGAAAGACGGAAATAGGAGGGAAGAACCTTTTTAGCGGGGGCGTAGACGGGCCAGGTGGCTGGAAAACTGGGAGGGATGCATAGTTAGAACGCCAATGAAATGAGTTCGTGGCAAAGACGTACGGGAGGTATGGCATGTGGACGTACCCTACGTACATGTACAATATAAGCGACCATATCGAGGGAAAAGGGAAGAACACTCACAAACTGGGTCATGCAAACACAGTGCCTCGTATCTGTTCCGCCAGTTATCCCCCAACCTCGGATTCTTCTCTACTACCAAGCAGCTAACGCCCAGAGTTTTCAATCTCGCCGCCACCTCGAGCCCGCTGTGTCCACCGCCTACGACGAGCACCGCCGGGTCTGCATCCGCAAACGCCATCTCCTTCTCGCGTCCCGCTTCACATTTCCCGTGATTTGGCTGGTGGCTGCGCAGCGGGCCCGCAAGCTCCGGAAAACCGTGTAAGTCCTCGAGCACAGTGAGGATTGTGTGCGCCTTCCATTCGATCCCCATTTCATCGGACGAAGAGGGCACTGGAACGAGGCGTACGACGCCCGAGCACGCTCCGGTCCCCGTGTCGAATGTGAATAGTACCTGAATCCATGCAAGGTCGGGATACGGCTGTGCCAGTGTCACGGCGGGGGCATAGTCCGTGCGCAGGTGCACGTTGTGGATCTGCGCCTGCGCGAGGCGGTCGGCGAGGAACTGCTGAATGCGAGGGGTCCCCTCGAAGGTGCGGAAGTCCCATGTGAGGGCGAGGAGGTCGCGCCAGTACGCAGAGAGCGCAGTGGGGTCGTTGGAGGCACTAGTGGAAGAGTAGGTAGCGGAGAGAAGGAGCTCTAGGAGAGCGGGGACTGAAGAGCTTTGTGTGGCTCGGGCGAAGGAGGTGAGCCAGGCTGACGCGATCGAGGATGGAGAGATGGCACTTGTAGGTGGGAGCGTCACCCCGAGCTTCGTGAGAGTTGGGAGGGGACCTTCGGAAGGGTGAGTAGACATCTTGGATGCTGAGTGGGGTTCATCGCAGCTAGCTGCATCTTATCATGGATGCAGAGACCATGAGACTCACGAAGGACTTCGACGCATCCAGCTGACCTAGCGTAAGGTAGTAAGAATAAGCTCAGCTCTTTGCGCTCTATTGGTATCAGCTGAGGACACATGGCAGAAGCACGGCTTGCACACTACGCCGCGTCCTGGTCGCACAACACCTCATTGAGCTTTTCTGCTCGGGAGCCATGATCACACAGTTCATGGTTTAAAATTGAAAATAAACATTGTACTCAAGAAAGATAATGGCTACGATATCTGAAAGTAAGGCAGAAAGACGTCAGCAGACCCGCAGAAAGTTCAGCAGAAATCGAAACTCACGCACACTATAATTAGTTGACTTCGGCGAAACGGTAGATTGAAGATTCTCTTGCAGCGAATCTACATTTACATATTACCCAAGCAAGTGCCCGCGTTTGCTTCGTCGTCTTGCGTTTTCAATCGTGAAGTTACCGTGCATCATGGGGTGATAGAGGTGACCGTTGTATGTGCGTTGTTTGTCTACAGCCTCGCTCCTACATAACCAGGATGCCAACTATCATTCTTTCGCTTGAAAGTTTCTTTCTCTCTCCCATTTACTCTTATGATACCTACCATTTGGCTATCATCTAGAAAATAAAGAACGGTGAGAATACGTTGCTGCATGACGTTGTGTGACTAGCCGTCAGCACTTTAGCAATTATGTTGACAACTGCCAATCACACCTAAGGAGACCATGTAGTGCCCGAGATCCGATGGATCAGACATTATTACTCTAAATGAGTCAAGACTCTTGCGCATCGAATAGTAGGTATATCTAGCGGCACCATTTGATACAAAAGACTTGTCACTGATTACTGTGCAGATGGATTTTATCCTACTCTCTCCACTTTGAGGAAATTTGACTATTAAATTTGTCAAGGGCTTGTCAAAGGTCTTCAAGTGGTCGACGGATTTAGATCTTGCATTCGTGAAAATCAGGTCAGCGATGATCCTTGCTCTCGCCCATCATGAAAGGGATCAAAGCGTCCGCTTGTTTTGCTATAAAGCGCGCGCCACCGATTAACACATTGAAGCGCTCGCCAGCAGCTTCTAAGAGTATATAATCTACGCAGCGCGCTTAGTCGCCATATAGTACACTTTTCCAGAACAATAACTCTTAAAGACGTTGTACTACGATGACGACAGCACCAGCATCTAGTCCCCCCACTGGCACCACCACGCTCGCCTTTGTGCAGCAGCAGCCTGGTCTATTGGTCACGAAGGAACTGGAAAAAGCCATAGAGGATTGCAGAACAGCAGTAGCGCGGATAGCAGAGGACTGTCGCACGAGCAACAGGAAGTTCCGGTGTGTAAACCCAGATTCACACACTCTCTGCCTATGTTAACAATCCTGACTTCTCGTCGTACCGAACTCCAGTGACATCGAATTCGACCTCGAGAATGACAAAGAGCGCTGTCTATATGGACTCTTTCCAGAAGGGGCGATCCTGGAAGGCAAGGGGCTGTTCATGCCCGTAGACGTGCAACGCGTCATGCAGATCTTTGGCGACAAGCCGCAGTTCTTCCGCGACGGGGTAGGCGCAGCGGACTCGAGCGATATTGTGCAGGGGAAGATCGGGGACTGCTGGTTCTTGTCGGCGCTGGCGACAGTATCAACAGCCCCGGGGTTGGTGGATAAGTTTTGTGTGACGGTAGGTTCTTTATGGCTACTTTCGGTTGGAAGGTTTGCTGATTTGGATTAATGTATGGGCGTTTAGAGAGATGAGCAAGTTGGAGTTTATGGGTTTATTTTTTTCCGCGATAATACTTGGGCTACAGTTATAGATGAGTACGCTTTCTCTCCCTTTTATTATCGCACTATTTCAAAATCCCATTAACTGACTCCCGAGCTCTCATTAGCCTCCTGTACATGTCCAATCCCAAGTCCGAAGAGCTCACAGAGTAGGAGAAAGAGCTTTATCACATGGACAAAGAGGTGTATAACAACTCTATGCGGAAGGGCGGGAAGCCTTTGTATTTCGTGCGATCAACGGGAGGCGTGGGTGCCCTTGATTGAGAAGGCGTATCCGAAATTGCATGAAAATTACTATTATATTGAAGGTGGAGAGGAGTCGCAAGCAATCCAGGGTGAGTACGCACAAGACCCCCGTTTCTCAGTCGTTTATAAATGAGCTGATATCGCGTTTGCATGCCTAGGGGCGTGTCGACCGTCATTCAGAGCGGGGCGCGTGATACAGAACTCCTTCCTAAACTCTCTGCTCATATAGCCACCAACAGGAAATTCTCGATCAAGACCGCTTCTGGCGAAACGAACTCCTGAAAGCGGACCAAGACAGGCTCTTTGGGTGTGCTTTCGACCCGCCCTCCAATCTTCGCAGCGGAAATATGGCGAATATCGACGTCCAGGGACTCCTCGGGGCGCACTCCTACTCCATCTTGCGCGCGGTAGAGTGCAAGGGGAAGCGATTCGTTGTCGTACGGAATCCGTGGGGCAAGGCGGAGTGGACGGGCCCATGGTCGGATGGCTCGAAGCAGTGGACGAGGGAGTGGCTGGAAATATTGCCCGAGTTGGGGCATGTGATGGGCAGTTTGTTATGGAATGTAAGTTGGGAATTATTACTTTTATGATATAACTGACCCTATTGACATTGAATTTCTCTTTTTCTTCAGATAAGGATTGACTGGAATGTTTTTCCCAGATCGACAGAATACTTCTGTTCAATGCAAACTGGATCATGTCTTCGCAATGGCTACATGTTCCAGCTCGCCCCTTGCCATGTGCTTGGTCGTATGGAGACGTTTCTTGTAAGCTTGGCTACTCTGCATGCCGAAGGAAGAACCTCATTTCATTATTCTCAGTCACATTCTCCCTTTCGGCAGCATCAAGAACAGTTATCGTTTTATCTCAACTTGATACCAGATATTTTAAAGATATTTCTCCACGCGCATACTGGATTCTGGACTTCGTCCTGGTAGAAGATGGTGTAAAGGTGCCGTTAGGAAAATCGAACAACTCTCAAATGTTCTTGAGAAGCGTAAATTTAGAGCTCTCTCTCGATGCAGGGTATTATACTGTTTACATGAGAACCATTATCTGCTCTACCAATATATATCTCAATATATATATATTAGGCGAGACTGGACCGAGTGATAATCTCCAATGCAGTAAGTATATCACTCTTGCTTAGCAAATTGATCCATTTTGTTCTCTGATTATTGGATTTCTGCAAATAGGAGCACAAGAAAGTCGACTACCCAAAGCTTCGCAAACTTTCTAGGATAATGACCCAAAGAGCTCAAGGTTATTCAATTGCATCAAGTGGGTATAATATAGATCCATTTGCGTATGCCTGCAAATCGACGGTTTGAATATAGATTTTAACGAACAGTAAAACTTCCTTACTTCTTCGGTTATATTTACCTCTCAATGTGCATCCCTTAGGTTGTACGCTCAATATTTACCAACGCAGCTGGAAACCTTGATGGACAGAGACTTTGCTGGAAAAGAAACGATGGTTCGGGAGCAGCCTCCGACATCTGAACAATCTACCGCACCCAGTGGTTGAGCTCCTGAAACTATCAAAGTTGATGAAGGCTTATTGGGAGCAAAGGTAACGAGTACTGCTGCTTCAAAGATGGTAACGCTCCAACGCGCAGCAAAGGGATCAAACGTCCTGCAAAACTTCAATAAATCGCGGTTCCGGGACAAAGGTAGTAATTCTGCCGGGTATGGGAGCAAAGCGGAGAACTCGACCGCTAGCAGTTCAGATGTGGTATTTGCGATGAGTATGTATGCCAACGACACCAGGATGGAACTTCCTCGGGAGGACGAAGACTCAATTGTTCTTGGATTGCGTGTGTACACGAATGGGGTGCCAACTGTCGTTATTGGTAGACTAAGAACTGACGATGAACAGCGTTGGAGTCAAAAGAGAAAACGAAGGTCAATTGTTAAATTGGGTAATTTCATTCTGGCGCGGCTGTTCCGCCCGAATAAAGAGAAGGAGTAACTGTCTCCATAGCCCATAAAATTTAGCATAGTATTCATTCTGAAGTCGAAGACTCGAAGTGGATTACTCCTTGGTTTTTAAAGGCGACTTATATATTAAATAATTATCTCCGCCGCTGCGTCAACATCTCTCAATTACATATTTCCCGTCTATATATATATATCCCAATTAAACTTTAGGCAGAGGTGCTAAAGGGGGCCCGATACGTACTTCTACTTATGTGCACCTGTTTGTCATTAAACAAGAGATTGGTGGCACATTTATTTAAAAATTGCAAAGAAAACATACTTTGATTCCGCTTTCCTTTATTATTATTATTGCCAGTGAAGGCAAATCGTCCCCCAGCAGCGTTATCCAGCTTCGGAGCGTCGGAGAGGTTTATCTTCCCTTGTGCGCCCTCAAATGCGCTCGCGATCTGGTTAGCACCTGTCGCCTGAGCTGCCATTATCCGGGTATACATGTCGGCGAACTCCGCTGGAGTCATGGCGGAGGTATCTATGTCCCACACCCCTCCTGCCGTATTCATGACAGCGTCCAATTGCGATCCTTGCAGAGTGATGTTTTGCGCGTTCTTGAACATCTCAGCTTTCACTTCTGCCTTGGCGACTTTGGCGGAAAGGAGGGGCTGAGTAGATTGAGCAGGGTGTCTAGAGTCTGGCATAGTTGATGTTTGTAATTGGTAGAATAAAGGTAAAGGATCGGTGCGAGTGTGAGATATATAAATGTTCTAATAGGGCGCTTCGGAATCACTTTCTTACACGGCTCCAGGAACCAGAACGAGTCAGTGTCCGAAAAAGATCAAAATGCGTTTTAACAGCAATCCCCAAAATTCCGGCGCTAAGTACTATGACATACGTTCTCGGGCTGTGCACCTAGCGCTACTCTAAAGATATTCACAATCAGCTTCGTCTGAGCAGGATGGTAGATTCATGTTATCGGCACCTGCGGGTTTCTTTACATGTTCTGGCCCGACCGCATGTCCAAAAGTGAAGCATCCTCCAGCAACATTACGCACGTTTGCCTGGGTTATTGTCCCACTAAAGCCTTCAAAAGCGGAGGCGGTGCGCATTGGTCCTTCGTCTGGGATCGCCTTCATGGCAGCAATGAATGCGAGAGCTGCTGCACGATCCGTTTCAGCACCAACGTCAAAGAGTTTCCCTCCGACGTTACTCATAGTGCCGCCGTCAATAGTCAGCCTGCTAGCATTCTTGAACATCTCCACGGTGTTTTTCGGCATGATAAAAACTGACGAGAGGGCCTTCGCACGAGCCGGTGGAGCTATTGGCTATGTTCGAGATTGTCGGTGGCGGTGGCAAGTGAGGCGGTGTTGTGGGCAGTGGCAACTTATATATACGGGAGAGTTTAGAGCAGGCGCGCAGAATTCAGCGAAGCGCCGGAGTCTGACTAAATGTTGGCAGGCACTGCTCTCGGTTCTTATCGGATGAATTTGGTATGATTGAAGTAACACTTGATTTGGAGTTCGCCGTAAAGAGACTCTATCTCATCGATGCGCCCCAGGGACCAGAATAGTACTTACAAGTACATCACAGCCAAGTGAATATGTGGACAGACCCAGAATCTATACACAAGAGATTTAAAATAGGACAAAGTTTCCTTTATGAGCGTAGGTATTTATAGGTATTTACGGAGCGAGCCCAGCTTCTTACATAAGGTATATCATAGAGCTGGACTTCATAGGCAAGAGATAGATACAGAGAGCTAACACTAAATCCGAACTAGTGGAGATCAATCATAGCCACAAGAGTCTAAAGCGACAAATCCCCAGATGAACTGGAGCGGATCGATGGAATCGTAGCACGAGCAGAATAAATGGGCAGAGCGTGGTAGTCACGATCCAGGCTCGGGTAAATCGGAATAGTCTGGACAGCGTCGAGGAGAGCAATGGAAGACGAACTCAAATTTGTCTCGGAAGAACACGTAATTGAAGGGGAGAAAGACGTGATGGCAGCGGCAATGTTCCTGCTGAAGTGGGAGTTGAGGTACGTGTCCAAGTCGAATATCTCGGGGTAGGGCACGAGGCTGTACCGGGCGGCGGTCCTATCCTTTTGTGTCTTCTGCGCGTTGGCGTCCTTAAAGAGCGGAGGGAGCGGAGGGAGCGGCTTAGACCGGAATCGAAAGGGAACATTGCCGGGAGTCGGGGTGTCTGAGCTTAACTTGTATGTTGGGGAGCTGGAGGAGGATCCTAAAGCGCACCCATGCATCTCGACAGACAGGTCACTGGATGATCGCGGGAGGGGCCTTTCTAGATCTCTTGGTCCTTCGTGCACCTGTGAGTCTTGATTCGGAAAGAGGGAACTACAGCCAGAGCCTTGCGAGGATAATATGCGGCGGGGATGACAAAGGTCTATGATGGCAGGATATCCAGGAGGCAAACATTCACGAGATTTGAGGAATAAAGGTGAACTCGAGCATTCCAGTTCAGGACTAGTGGAAGGACGTCGCGCAGGTAATGCTGCTTGTCTGGCGAGGGGTTGCCCCTTCCACGATGATGATAAGTCGGAGGGGCTGAGGCTCGCAATAGACGAGGGCGATGAACTAGCAGGACTTCCATTCGTGCTAGTGTCTTGATGAATATTATCTGCATTCCAAAGGCGAGTAATATGCGTAAATAGGAGATGATTGACACACCCAACACAAAGTTCGAGCCCTGGAGGGTAAGTGTCCTGATGTCGAACATTCGAGAGGCTCCAATTATTATCCACTGCGAGAGAAGACGAGCTTGAAGAAGAATAGACCGAGGCAGGCACAGACTTCTTCACGGGAGATAACTTGGGAGGTACTTCTGGGGGTACGCAGAGATGGTTTGGAGACACACAAGGGGGAACACGAGGGCCAGAGGACTTCAAGTACGAGTTTGATAC
>JASFDH010002462.1:0-10875 GCA_036937195.1 Nidularia pulvinata | reverse complement strand
ATGTTTTTTGCGGTTGGTTCGTTTTCAATTCGCCAGCATCATAGGTATCGGGAGAGTTGTATTTACACACAGCTGTGCATTCCCTTTTGTAGCACATATTTTTGACCCATATACGGACGGTTTTGTAAAATATAGAGTATTATGGTCTCCATACTCTAGAGTCTCCACTTGGTCTCGTTCTGTCGCGTCACGGTCAAATTCAACGGAGTTGATTGGGAGAGGCTGATTTAGCGAGTCTGAATCACGCGATCATGAATTCGATCATGTGCCTAAGGTTTTGCGGACGTGGCATGTAAGCGCTGGTGGCTACTTCTTTCACTTCAACTCTTGTTTTACGAAGTCACTACTATCATTGTTCATTGGTTTCAAGTAATACGGACGGAATATAGCTCAATATGCGTTTCTCTACCTTCCTGGGTGCAGCACTCTCTATTTCGTCGTTGGTTTTCTCTGCGTCAGCATGTACGTGTCTTCCACTTGGGTCTCGATTATTGCAGCTGAATTCATTCCTTGATTAGCACCAGTAGGAGATGCGAATGAACCGGAAATTGTTGTAACGGCTGCATTCCCAGAGACGAACGCTTTCAATCGTGCGCCTCCTTTGTCACCTCCATTTGTTTCTCCTAACTCATCGGCATGATACTTTCTTTCCAGATGTCGTGAACGGAGAAAAGAATTCATTGACCGTGAATGTGGAGAACAAATCGGACCGCAATGTGACTTTATTGAGTGTCACTGGCTCTCTGCATCATCCCGAAACCAACGCGTTGGTCAAAAATGTGTGTTTGCCAGCCCCCTCGTCCATAGACAGGTTGCTGACGTTATCAGCTTACGACCCTTCAATACAACGTTCCTTTAATCGAGGGAGTGAAGCTTCAGGTGCCATATGCGTTCTATAGCGAGTAAGTTCATTATGACGCAATCCATGGATTACGTGCTCACCGGTATTTGCAGATTTAAAGTACTATCTATTCGTTAACAAGCGTCACTCGGTACTTAGTTTTCATTTCTAGCCCGGCGATCACCGCCTTAACATATGGGTCGAATACCGTGTCGATGTGAATTCTGCATGATTTTTATTTGGTTCTGTGTCTTTAACTAACACGTACATTATTCAGGATGCCAAATATCGCGTAGAAGCTTATGATTCCATCGTCACTGTTGTGGAGCCAGAAGTCTCTGTTTTTGACTTGAAGCTGTACGTACAGATTCAACTCATGTTTATTCTTTCATGAACTCAGCCATGGTTTGCAGTCTCTCGACCTATCTGGTCGTAGCTGGACTCCTTGGAGGTCTCATCTACTTCGCCTACCTTTCGTTCGTACCTCAAGCCAAGAAAACTCGCTCTAAGAAACCCGCTACTTCATCTGTCAGTGCTCCTGTTGGCTCCGTGACCGCTACTGGCGCAGGTGGGTACCAAGAGGAGTGGATCCCGGAGCACCACTTGAGGAAGGTGAAGTCCGGTAAGAAAGCTAGTGCTGCTAGCGGCACCAGCGGAGATGAACTCAGTGGAGGCGAGACAAGCGGAGCTGAAGGAAGAAGAAAGGGTAGGAGGTAAACTCCTGCATATGTGGCGTACAAAATGTCAGGGATATACATTAGTGTATCTATGTGGATTACCAAAAATTTTGCACCTTTAATGTGGGCACTTAGTGAGTACCGCTGAACTAATGATAAGCCTGGCCCCTGTATCGCAAGTATCATCATCGCATTGGTCAATTAGACCTCTAGATTTTATTTCCCGTTGCTGTCGGAACTTGCACTAGCGGCCTCAGCCTGTGGTAAATGACTACGAATCTACCGAGTGTAGTTGGAGTCTCATGTGCTTTGGCGTTCGATAAGATTGATTGGTCTCAATATTATGTAATATTAAGATGTATACTTCAGATATGGTACAGATATACGGCTAAAGAACTTGGTTGTAGAATGTAGGTGTAGCCAATGTAGCACAATGTCCAATAGTTCACATAGCGGCTGTGCTTAAGCTATCCCTTGCTCCACACGCATACAATCCCATAGGATCATGCAGGTAACCGTGAGCTTCCCTTCCTTCTCTTTTCTGTCGGCGAAGAACTAGAGAAGATACCTAAGGACCAGCAAGTTGAAGGTACTTCATCTACAGCAAAACTCGCAGTCCTCTTCCTCACAGGAGAATTTGGCAATGGAGGAAGGGATTTCTCTGAATCTCCTGAGTTCTGGCGGCTAGAGGAGGGGGAAGAGGTGGAGCTGGAGCTACCTAGACGTTTTGAGCGGATGGATCGTCGAGTAGAGGCACCCTTCGCTTCGACTAGGAAAGCATCGGATGAACGGGTGATAGACATTATGGTGGATAAGATTCCCCGTTTGTTGCCTTCCCATGCAACGATCACGCCTCCAGCTACTTCTATTGGATAGGAAACATATCTTCCTTGCAGCGAGGAAATGAGAAGGCGACATTGCACCTGGAATATCTCCCAGAATTCCTGGTTTGTCTGCAGGGCGCCTTGTGTGCGCTTAAGCGCCGAAACCACGCCAGTCAGAGCTGAGATACCGTCGGGATGTGCTGCTAAAAGACTGCCTTCTATAAAATCTTGTACTTCTGCAGGAAGTTCGGATAGCATTGGCAATTTGGGCCCTAAAATAATATCAGACTCATTGTACAGAAGAAAGAGGTAGGATTCCGTTTACTTACGGGAATAGGGGTATAGTTTTGGGCTTTGTGTAAGTGGATAACGACTGGGGGTCCCCGTAGACTGTCCTTGTAAGAGGAAGTGCGTTAAATTTGGAATAGATAGCTCGAAATCTCTGATGATTTCCGCAAACCGTGATACCAGAGTTTTGCACATTGTCTGCAGCTTTGCCATATCTGTGGCCGCTTCGTGTAGAAGCTCCAAGTACCCTTCGTCGCTTTCGCTTCCAATATACTTAGCCAACATGAGAACACTTTCGGCAACAATACAGCATTCTCGTAGAAAAGCTAGGATGTTTTCCCATTCTCTCCATAGTGTTTGCTTCATAGCGAAGAATTGGCTCCGTAGTAGGTCGGAATTGCCATTATTCGCATTAATAGAGGCAGTATGCAGTGCGTGGAAGGAAACCATGGTGCTCTCTACACTGCATGCAAGTTCATCAAGGGCAGGAGAAAGAGACTTCCCAGAAGAATTCAGAATATCCTACGAGTAGCAACTCAATAACTCGGAGAAGGCGAGGGGAATCACTGAGCTTACTGGTGTTGTTTGACTTGAAGATGACATAATCAATGTAGAAAATTGTACTTGAGGACTTAAGGTGAAAACAGGTGTTGAAGTTGCGTGGGGACTGGTTCTTTTAAAGCCGTTCTTCATGGCGGAGGAGAGAGGTTGATATATTCGGAGGAAGGCGTAGTCCTGCAGACGCTATCCCTTCGATGACTGGACGGTTACTTCGCGCACATGCTTGCTGTGCATAGCTGTAGATAGCCTTTGGGCGAGCCGATGCAAGTCGGTAGTCTTTGGCAGTGATTCCAGCATGAGGCTGAGGCTGTACAATGACTGGGTATGACAAGCTATGACACCGAGAATTTTAGCGCTTCAGCGATAGACGCGAAAGATTGAAGTACGGATATAGGACTCACAATACGGAAATATCTTGATACGGCCTACTGTGGCATGCTAGTTACATAGTAGTAAGTACTGACTTAGACGACTCAATATATTTTATTTCAAAAGGAACTTAATCCTGGTATATGGAAGACAGGAGCTTCCACAGCGAGACTTGCTGCGGCGTGCCATGAATCGTGTAGAGCTGCAAGAGCGACTCAAAGTAAATTAAGGATGGCGCCAACTTTAAGGCGCTTCACCAAATTTACGTAATATTGATGACTTCACCAAAACTCACCGCCTTCTCAGGGTTGCAACTCCTTCACGAAATCCTTCCACATTGCTCGCACACTTCTTTAGTTGAGGCGTTCGTCAAAGCATTGCCACAGTTACGCCATGCATTGCATGACGCGAAGACCTAGGCGTTATTCCATTCGTGTTAACAGACTTGGTTACCCCATGTGTTAGTACCCCAGCGCGATTCCTAGTCCGATGCCGCTTTCGAACGATTACCGGACTCCTGGAGTGCGTAGCTGTGCACTGATAGGTTGCTTGATATTATTGGCTCGGGGAAATTGGTGGTATAGTGGCAGAAGATGACTCGTGAATTGGCAAGCGTCTATATGTCCACAGCATATAGTTATATATATAAGGGATTTGCATTAATGTTACTTCTTCATCCCTATTGACTCCAAGACCAGTGCAACTACTCTAAATCGTTCTGGAATCTCCTAACAATGACTGTGGAACGCACTATGAATTCAGAGGAGCTTCTCTCTTCCCTGGAGATATCTTCAAGCCAACATACTGAATGCACTATGCTGCTGCAGAAGGCGTGCAAAAGTATGGCTATACTGGAGACTTGGAATCATGCAACGTATGTTGGCTTTTACATCTGTCGCTTCGAATTTGACTCTAACATTACATGTTACCCTTTAGATCAGAACATCCCGTCGCTAGGGATATAATTGAACGCGTTCAAGAACAAATCGGCACGTTCTGTGAAGCTCTAGATGAGAGCAGACAGGTTGCCAAACGCGGTTGTAAACTTAGCCAGGACATGTCTAGCCTCTGCGATTTTCTTCTGGAAGACAATAATTCCCCAGAGGAGATAGCAGATTTTATCGATGAAATGCGAACGATCTCGCGAAAAGCAGGTAAAGATGCTGCCCTGGCTTCCAAGCTCTTTCGTAGCGTGCGACATAATTTAAATGAGGTACGCTGTTTTGTTCAGAGCGCAGCTCATTTGTTTACTAATCCCCATTCAGATCTCGAATAACATCCCTGAAGAGGTGGCCGCATTGGAAGGAGAGAATGAGGTGGCTCAAAATAAGATTGCTCGTGCAAAACGACAAGGCGAACGAGCAAAGGTTGTCAAGGCCTGCAGCACTGCCGTTGCTGCCGTTGCTGGTGGTGTCGCCCTCATAACTTGTCCACCCGCCTTAATTTTTTTGCCAATCGTGCTTCCGCTCCTTGCTCTTTTGGCTGAAGGGTATGATATGCAGAATCAGAAGAAGATCGATAGTGAGTGTGTTCTAATAATGTATATCTAATGCAGCTGACAATCTTGAAGAGCGCGAAAAGCAGGCTCACCAATGTCAAGATGCTCTCCAGACATTACACAGTGCAGCGGCCGACCTTGCATCTCTTATGAGCTCTACGGACGCCTTTGCAGAGTATTGGATTCGCATGGACACTCTTCTCGGTATCGTTGCAGGAAGAGTCCGTGATCTAAAAGGAGCGAAACACTTAAAGCTGCGCATGAGAACCATCAAAACAAGCTGGGAAGACTTATCTAAATCATACGTTGACTACTCTACGAAGGTTAGCAAAGGTATCATTCGAACTGGAGGTAAAATGAATTGACGAATTATTTAGATGAAGCAACTCCAAGCCTTCGTTCCTTCTTCCTCCTCTAGTATATCATCCAGCAGCAGTGGGTCCGACAAATCGGCACGAAAAGACCCAAAACGAGCAATTACTAACGGAGGCGAGTCTCTTCATCGAAAGCGGCAGAAAGATGCAGATGCATCCGTCAGTCCTTCGCGCTCCGTTAGTCCTACACCTTCTAAGCGAATGAAGACATCTGGATTTTTGACTATGAAACTCTCAAGCAGGATTAAATGACACACTAATGGGCCATCTCGCGAAGGAATTAGATTTGTTTTTGTGCATCTCAACAGCCAACAGGAGCATGCAATACTCCATTGAGTGTGCTGCACAATGCGCGCACATCAAGCTTGCAAGTACTGCGGGCTTGCTTTCTACACCAGGCTAGCCTTGGCGTATGTGAGAAAGGCCAACGGGAGGTTTATTGAACCTGCGTTCCAATTCGTTCATTGAATTCCATGATACTGGACTCCACTCTCTATGGTCCTATGTTGTTTCGCGAATCTCAAGTCAGATGTTCGAACTTATAGTAGTACATACTACAGACTGCTATACCCCAAGTGGATTTACTTAATGACTTTTATTCTTATGTAATGTCTTGAATCATGTTATATAAAGGCTACTATACGGATGTTTATAATAAATTGTTCTGAATGTTCAGACAGCTGCTGCCCAATAGCTGCCTTTTCGATGTTATATAGTGCTGCAATGAACAAGCGGCCCGTCGTATCCCGATCAATGATCTATTTAATCTGGGACCCCTTTGTCAAATAATGCGATATTCAAACTCCGGTCTTGTGTATCGTCCTTGACCAGATGCCAAGAATCTCCGTTTAGATCTTCCGATGCTCCATGCAAAAGCAGTCGGAAAAGCTAACGAAATACGGTGTGACGCGCCTTACAAAAGTCTGTTCAAAATAATAGAGCAAAATCGCAAACTTGCAGAAGGCGATTACTAGACTACTAGATGAGGCCATCTGGCATCCAGTAAAGATTTGGAATCAACTTGAATGGACAACGCGTCCTCAACCAACTAGTAGGCACTCTAGGCCGTGAAGGGTCCCAGCTTACTGAAAATATCGGAGGATGTCTAAATGTCAATGCTGTGAGTTCTCAGTTCTTTCAGCCGGTTATGCTCTGAAGCGTTCATCCAGAGCTGCGGACCATACGATATGAGCTAGCATTGAGGGCAGGGGTGTATATTAGATCCATGTCATTATATATTCAAGAGATTTTTCAGCAAATACAGCAGCGAATAAATGAAATTTGGAATCCAGCTTTGCTCCGCGTGCTTGAAGCTTGAAGTGTTCGCTACCTCTCGAATTCCATCTTGATGTGCTTTCCAAGGTCGTCCTAACTTCTTCCCCAATCACTACTATCCTCGTCCCCCATTATCGTCCTCATCTTCACTGTCATGGCATCCGTCTTCCAGGTGTCTATTTCGTCTACTATGATTTCGATTCCTTCCATTGGCCGTCAGAGACATACCATTGACCCCCAAGATCTGCTCGTAAATGGGTATCTCGAGCCGGATCTGAGAAGTAAACCTCAATGATGACTCCTGCAGATGGGCATCGCAAAGTGATACATGAAAAAAGACACGTCATGAACACTGCAGTCTGCAGTCATCCGCATACAGTCGAGCATCTCACGATGGAATAAGAGGGCAGAAGTTCTTGGAGAAAGTACTCATTCCCTCACATACGGGCATCTCATAACGGGAAATGAAAGAGGCATGTCCCAAGGATAGCAGTCATCCGCCTGCGCATCGGATAGGAACGGGAAACACCAATAGCAACGGAAGTTTCGAAGGCAGCGGTCACCCACCCGCAAACAGCAGTTACCCGTCCGCAAAATGGCGAGATATTAGAGAGGTATTTACCTGGACGGGCAGTCATGAGAGTAGCTTGTCATGATACAGCCAGTATATGGCAGTAAAACGTAGCCTCTGTGGGAGGAATGGTATGCTGGCCTACAACTAACGTTGATTACCACTTCTTAGCTACATTCCAAGCCCTCGAGGAGAAAGAAGACTTCGTATGGTTTGCTAACGACGCGTAGAACATAAAGCGGGTACCAAATACACAGTAGGAGTCAAGATCGAGCAGCTAACGGCCACTTTTTATCTGAAACTCGGAGCACGACGATAAGGGAGGACAGTGTTGTTGCGAGCGGAGCGAGCTATCACACTGAGACGACAACGGCAAGACACAGAAGCAAGTTCAAGTTCAAAGATAGTGGCGGGATTCGGCCCGGTATAAACCGGTGGTTATCATCGACGAACCCACCATCACTTGACGCAGCAAGTTGGCTGCGACATACAGCACTCACATTCCATTAGGTCCAGGAAATGGTGTCGCATAATCCATTCCGATCCAGCCAGGTCTCCCCAAATCCCACCGAAGCCAGTGCCTCCAGCAGCCAACCCCCCCCTTTCACCAGCGCGCTAGGTCTGGAGGAAAGCTCTCCAGAAACCAATGCGAACGTCCCGCAGTCGAGCAACGCGAGCACCTCTTCCCAAGGCGCATTTGGACGAAATGGCCGCCTCACCCCGGAGGAAGAACCCCCACCATATACTTCAGCACCTGACGTGTACCAAGGTGAAGCGACTATCGAGTATGGCCCACGCCGACCCTTCCAGCAGCCTCCTGCCCCCGCGCCCGCTAGGTCGCCCGCTGTATCTCCCCAGCAGACGGGCTTCGCCGCCCCTACTGCACATACTCCCCGGCCTTCTGTAGGCCAGTCGCTCCTGCAGCAGCTCGCGGACCAGCTATCGAACCATTTGACGATCTCCCCTTCGTCTACGGGTAGTCGTGCGAGGAATAGCACGAGTCCGCAGTCGACAGGCCAGATGCCCGGGGCATGGTCAGGGTATCCTGGGGGCCAGCAGCAGCAGGCCTCTGCGGCATCTCCGAGTCTTCCACGGCGCCCACAATCGAGCATTATCCCACCACCACCTCCCCGGCACCCGGCGTCACCGTCTGGATCTATGTCCCCTCCGCCTGTTGGGCGCGCCCGCTCTGTATCTGCATCGGCAGCATCATCATCAGATTTCGCGAGAGACTTCTATGCAGCCGGGACGGGGGACGAGCTGCTCTCTCCCCCTGCACGGTCTGCAGGAGGAGGGGGAGGGTTCGCGCCGCCCCCTGGTCCACCTCCTAGGTCGGTATCGGCTTCGACGTCACGGAGTGGAGCTAGGGGAAGGGGCGCGGAGGATGACGGCAGGCCGACGCTGACGCCTGTCCCTGGCCGCCCACTGCTTAATCATGGCAAAACACTCGTGTATCCTAAAGGGTACCAATGCGAGAAATGTGAGTCTCTTCGCTTCCTGCTTTCCATTTTTCCTCTGGAATTAACCATTCCCCTTCTTCCGCTCTGCAGGCCACAACACAGGCTATAAACGCTTCGACCCCTCCCAGCCGTGTAAGCGCTGCTGGTCTAAGTACGCGAAAACCTTCTCTGGGCCGCTGATCTACGCCTTCGCACCCTCCTCCCCGAACGCGCCCAACAATGCCGATACGACCCTCCAGCGGCCTCTCCCTCGCACACTGAATCCTGCCCCTGCACCGCAGCATGCTCCTCCCCCACCCCCATCCCCACCGCAACAGTCCCCCAGCGCACCCCGAATCGCCATCCTCCCTGCTCCTGACATATTCTCCCCTGTCGTTGCGCGCCCCCCGCCGGGCGCGACAGTGTACATGTCAGGTGACCCGCGCATCGGCGGGCACCTGTGCTGGCGGTGCAATGGGGAGGGGACGGTGAGCCTGTTTTTGTTCGATAGGGAGCAGTGTCCCACGTGTGGAGGGATTGGGCGCGTTTTTGGTAGTTAGATGAGCGAATGGTCTGGTGGCTGTTCCCTCTGTTGAGACTTTCTCATGGAAGGGGCGGTTATGAGTCTACTTACGGACTGGGCTAAGGGATGCGGTGTTGCCGCTGCTCAGTAAGGTCGCCTTCGACATCCAGATAACATCGTGGACTATTTCAATTATCAAGGCTTTCTCGTGGAAGGACAATTGCGACCCCTCTCTAGCGACTGGGCGAGGGTATGCGATGCGGGTGTTATCCGACTGAGACCGTCTTCGATGCCTAGGGTATCGTCATGCGACGCATACCCGGTTCTCACCTATGGTGCTGTCAGCTACTTATAAGCTATACGAATGGGAAGAGGGTGGCGTGTGTAGCTAGACGACGGAGACACGGGCGTTTAATCGCTCGCCAGTTCTCCTCAAACTTTCCTTCTTCCATGTAGCGTGGCTATTATTATCCCAGAAGGTCCATAATTATCGCTGGGCCAATAACTGGAAACAGTTCCCTCAAGATATCTTGTGGAATGAGCTTTGCTATGGCATCTCTGTGCATTATCTTCGGGATGACACAGTATTATTCAAGACAGTGCTATTCAGGACGTATTACTCGAGTAAATACATGTGAAACTCTTGCAGACGTCGAGCGGGCCCGATATTTCGAAAATATCCAGAATAAGAACAGATGCGGAGACAACTTGGACAGTGAGAGAACCATCTATAGAGAGGTCGATGGTAGGTAGGCAACAAAGTGATATGATATCGAGCGTGGACAGGACACAAGCACTTGGGCAAATAGAGGGTCACTTGGATTGATAGAGTAATAGGTGATCCGCCTCGGTAAGGCGGGGAGATAAGATGTGAAGAAGGCAGTGCTTAGGTGGCCGAGTGTAGAGAGAGGAACATCCACGCCATTTACACTGTGAGGATAGGGCCATATCGGAACGGAATGCCAGATCTTCTCAGGTCGGCTGTCATCAAAAGCGGTGGCTGCTAATATAAAGATTGCACACCAATGATGCAGACAGCAGTGGAGTTTTATATCAATTCCCTAGGAGAAGGATTTGGAAGCAGCGTGATGTATCAGTTATTTGGCGATGCCAGTCAGAGTGCGAGCGGGCCCATCGAGCATGAGTGCTGTCGCTGTCGTGCTAGTAATAGAAAGAAGGAGTTTTGCCAGTATGACTCGAAGTGCGGGATGGATACTGAGAGAAGAGAAGAGCGACGAGTACATAGCCATAGATGACAGCGAGCGGGGCGAAGAGGAGGAGGCAGTTGAACAGAGAGGGACGCGCTGGGACAATGGAAGAGGGAGTGTATTTGCAAGTGTTTGCAAATCAGCTACTGGAAGTTGCGTGCCACCAGCTGCGTGATATATCAAGCAAGGGGTATCCCCAGCACGCCTAGCTTCATATTCCTGTTCCTCTTCTCTCCTTCCCTTCACCCACTCCCCGTCCCATTTCTAGCTCTTACTTTCTTCCCGTGTAAGCACCGCCCAGATGGCCGCTCGAGTACGTCTCCCCCGCACCCCACCCCCGCTCCAAACTCACGGAATATAGTCCCAGGCTCAGTTTTTGAGGGAGTACAAGCTCGTCGTCGTCGGCGGAGGAGGTGCGCTCTCTCGC
>JASFDH010002461.1:0-10876 GCA_036937195.1 Nidularia pulvinata | reverse complement strand
CCAAAATTCTTTGTCGCGGTGTCGGCCATGAACGGAGAGATGGTACATTACAGGACATAGCATTCATCATCGAGGAGACCCCGCATAATCGATTCACTCGGCATCTTGATGACCTTGTTGTGGATGTACGGATACCCTGGCCCGATGTGCTGCGCCTCGGTGGGAACATCCCGGTTGAGGGGTTAGACGGGCAGCGGCTGTTTATTCACATTGACTGCGCGCGGGGTAGGGTAACAAAAGGACGACACATTATTCCAGGAGCAGGAATGCCTGTTCGGCAAGGCGGGAATATCGTAGGGAGAGGAAATTTGATCGTGCCGTACGTGGTCTTGATATGCTTCAATGTGCTGTCGATCCTAATATGCAAATATTCTTTAGCTGGGAGATATTACCCGGGCAAACGAAGGTAGTGCATCTGATGAAAAGGTTTTTCCCCTTCAAGAGATAGGGCTTTCTTCTTTCGTCGGATTATACATTATATGGCCATTGTATGCATTGATCTACTAGGTAGCCTGAGATCCCTTCCATGACGTTACAGCGAGTGTTTGATATGCCCGCGTCTTACACATTTCATTTATTTCTTTCGGGCTTCAGGAAGGAAGCGTATTCATTTATTTCTACTGTAATATATATTACAATGCGCGGCCATAAGCAAAGGAATACATGTAAAAATGTTTTTACTTTTGAGGAGGCGAACACGTCCCCATTTGTACAGACTTCGCTAGTGAACAAGACGTAATCGCAACTTGTAGAGTGCGCGATCGACAGATGTCTGAGAACTTTAAAATGTCTCGAATGATCCATCTTCCCCTCTCACCACCACCATCACATTCCTGCTATCCTGCAGCTCGTCTCCCCATATTCATTGTCGTTCCTCTCTGCACCCCCTTTCCCTTCCCACCCTAAACCCCAATATGTTCTCGTTAATCCGCACAAAGATCTTCAGACGGTCCTCAGTGAAAACAAACTGCCCTCAAGCTCTCAGTCGCGTCGATTTGAATGCTACCAACGTGGTCGAAGCAAACCCCGTAGGAGACGACAGCAATAACATATCGAGAAAGTCAATAGACCCGAGTTTCGTGGTTGTGCACGCTTCTCTTGACCGCTCCGCTCAGAAGGTGCGCCCTAGTGATTATGTGGAAATTGCTTCAGAGTTCGGCGAAACTGTCGAAGTGGATGCAGCGGATGTTTTAGACCTGGAAGGGGAGGGCTGCGCTGACGAGAATGGTGTCCATGGGCTGGCGATCGCAATCTTCGAGTCATCCGGGAACGAGGCTGAAGACGATGTATTTGTACTAGTGGACTCAGAGGCTTCCTATGGAGTGCGCGTCATGGAATCTGACGATGCTGGTGCTGAGCAGGCTGCTGTTGTGGTAGATGCTGGTGGCAATGTGCCGACTTCTTCAGATGACGACTGTATCAACTATGCCCTTGTATGTGCCGCGCTCGGCGTAACGGAAGAACAGGTTGGCTCAGACGTCGTATCCGTGTCGCGTTTGTGATAGAGGTCGATGGTATGGAAGAGCCTGTGGTGGACGATTCGAAAGCTCGCGCCCGCAATTCCCGCAGATTTTCAAGTCCCTCCCGTCGCTTCTACTAGACAACCAACTGAAGAAGATAGGCCGATTTTTCTCCGTATTATTTGCTCATCTTGTCGACACCTGAGAACCGGCGCAAGATTCCCTCTTTCTCTGCCTCTTTGCTCTCGCACTCTGTGCTGATGCTCTCGAATTGCTCTTCGCTCTCACTCTCGGGTTATCCTTTACCGTTACTCTCGAATTCTTTTGTATTATTGCTTTCAGACTACCCTACGTTGCTGTTCTCGATTTGCTTTGGTCGTTATTCTGGCATCTCTCTGTGCTGTTTTGGCTATGGCTTTCTGTTACGAACTGCTACTTTCTGTATCCTTTCTTGCGCAGGTTTTGTCTATGGACTCTGTACGGTAACGCCTTCCTTTACTCCTTGTATCCAACGTCGCCTCCTATTCATTGCATTGTATCAAACATATACCTACATCTCTTTTTGCATTATTCGCTGCTATATCTCGCGTTATTTTTGTTTCCTATCAACATGTATTCCGCAAAAGTCATCAGAATGCACAGATCTACTACTGTCACCCGTTATTATTTTCAACTGCTTTCATGTATCTTGAGCAACAGTTGAAGAGAAGTTCCTTTAGCCAGCACGAACAAAATCTCCAGCCACAGAAGGTTCCTTAGCGCCAATGCTTTCTTGTGAGGACGAATCATACGTAATTTCAGGATTATTAGGTCGATCTGAAAGGCATTAGTAGAGTGTAGAGGAAGTTGTACTGTTAATGAACACAAAACTTGCGTGGGGCCAGCACGATTGCAGGAGATACCTATGTATATATAAATGATATCTTACACAACTCGGAGTCGTATTCATAGCTCATACCAAGGGTATTCCAACGTGTGAGCCACGTACACGCTGCTTCTTACGGCTGTAATCCCCCTCTCGACACTCGACAGGAAAGCGTGCAACGAGGTTCCGAGGGATAGAAATATAGTATGTAGTGGCGAAACATAAATCAAAAAGGACCACACAATAGTGAAATAGACAGTAGAGATACAGCAGTAAGAGAGACTACACAGGAGTGAGGAGATCATAGTGTTGGGGACAAGAGGAAGTAGGAGGGAGGTACAGTGTGCAAGGGGCCCGTAGGGTTGCGGGGCTGTCAATCGCAATGTCCTCCAAGTTACAGTGTAGATTTTTTCTATTGTCGATGTGTTGACGCGTTTAATGCGCGACACAACCCAAGCAGGACCAACGCATCGCGTTACTATAAGTGCGGGATGACATCCTGCTGGATATCTCCCAATTCCACAACTCCCTATCATCCACATTATACAATATCCTTGGCGGTCCTCGGGGCTCTCTACTTATATACTTTTTATCATCTCGTCTCCATAAATTAATCTCATTGCGCTTGGGCGCCTATCAGAGGGTGCATCAGTTCCCACTAGGTGAGTACCAGCCAACCTCAGCTTTTCCCTTGGCTGACGTTGTCATATTTTACAACCATCTACACTCACCATGACAGGGCGAGTATTTCCTCACCGACCCTCTTGTACACCAGCTCGTGGATCCTGGCGCCGGCGTGTTCTATCCACGACACGTCTTCGAGCGCGAAGTGGTAGGTATGGGGCACGTGGTGGTACTTGCACTCCTGCCTCAGGTCTAGTATGGTTGGTGGGATGTTTATCTACAAGTGTCAGGGCCATAGCTAGACGCCGAGAGTGACCCCACCGCGCCGGCATTGGCATCACCTCGTCGACGATCAAGCGCGTGGTTGTCTTCTCGTGCAGTGGGCTCTGTACTGCGGGGAGTGGCTGGTGAGTGGCTTCTTCGACTCGGTAAGTCTTCCCTCCTATATCCATTCTTTCCTTATTCTGACTTTTTCTCTCTTAGCCCTTGTGGTTCCCTCGTCTTGCGGTGCTTCGATCGCAAGTTTCCACCCTTCATCATTTCCTTCTTTACTCACTTTCATCCCTAGACTCTCGAACTACTCCAACCGCCAAGATGATCCGTCACGCTACAATAGATGCGGTTTCCTTCTCTCAGGTCTCACACATTCACTGACTATCCTCTCATCAGCCGCCCCCACAACACGCCCGCACACGCACTCACCCATCACTACGACTGCATGGCCCTTCCGCTGGCAGCTCATAACAATTGATTCGTCTTCCTTTCCCGATATCGCCACTTGATCTCTAGCCCTCGACTTCCAGCATTATCACGACATTTATGTATGATCTGCCATTTGTGTTTCGTTTTCCATTATCTATTTCCTATCCTTCTCTCGCAGTCTAGAGTGTGTTATACTATAACACCTATCTATGTAACGTATCTCACCATCATTTCAGTAAAAGTAGATTTCAACCCCAGAGTTATGCCTTGATAGAATAGGGGCAAAATATCACAGGGAGCAAACATATTTCGAATTAAGATATCAAAATGATGCTCCAAAAAGGAGTAGAACCGATAGCCGGTAAAATTATCAATATACATCCAGTGGTGCAGGTTTACTTCAGAGCTTTCTTCATTGTCTAGGGAGAGCCAGATGGTCAGTTTATGAATGAGACAAGGAGAAAAATAATGCGGCCATCGAGAGGAAAAGCAAATGAAAATGAAAGTGAAAATGAAAATGAAAATGTAGCGATTACTAACCTCCTCCATCTCATCCAAATCGTTCGTTTCTATCCGGACGATCTTCCTTCCCAAGGCCTTCTCAATCTGTTCCATCTGGATCCACGTCCTCTTGTCATGCACGAAGTTTATCGAAATACCCTTACGTCCAAAACGTCCCGTTCGGCCTGTTAACAATGAACAAACGCGCCAAGAATAATTGTTGGTGAACAAGCGGTTTTCATAAAAGAATATAATGCGCCTACGCACCAATACGATGGATGTACGTCTCGATGTCCGGTCTGCCGTCAGCCGAGCGGTCGCGCTCGTTCATGAGAGGGAGGTCATAATTGACGACCATGTTCACTTGGAGAATGTCGATTCCGCGAGCGATAACGTTCGTTGTGATCAGGACCTGGCGTAGGTGTCAAATCAAGTTTAAGAGGGAAGAGGAGAACATGGAAAGGAATGAAATAGATAGAAAAGGGCGTAGATAGAAAGTGGGGTGGATGCGCGTAAAATAAAGTGTATGTCGAATGGAGAAGAAAGAGGCAAAATAACGAATATCAAACATAAAAACACACCTTATCTCTCCCCTCACGGAAGTTATCGATAATAGCATCACGCTCCGCCGCGTCCTTCGCACCATGCAGCGACGCGACCTTATGTCCCTCCGCCGTCATGCGCTGCGAGATCCTATCCGCCGTATGCCGATGCTAAATACATCAACCAAAATCAAACCATCAGCTCTTGCCCTCACTGCCCCGCAAACCACTCACCTGACAGAAAATAATACTCTGCCCAATCGTCAGCAAATTATACAGCTGCACTAAAATATCATATTTGTGCTCCTCGTCTCTGCAGTCCATGTAGAACTGCCGTATGCCCTCTACGCTCAGCTCGTTCTTCTTCAACTCGATTTTATTTGCCTTGGGCGCGAACTTGTCCGCGAAGTTGCGCACGTGGTCGGGGAAGGTCGCGGAGAAGAGGATGATTTGCACGGGCTTGCCACGTGGGAGGGTGCTGGGAGGGAGGGGTTATCAGGATTGGGAAATTAGTGAGAGGAGGGGGGAAAGCGTACTTTTTGACACGCAGAGTCTGGTCGCCCAGCCCGTCTTGGTCGAGCATGTTGTCCGCCTCATCCAGGACGAAGACCTTCACATCGCTCATATCAAGCACCTGCACCCCAGCAAATACAATTCCATCAGCCTTCCCCCTCCCATAGTGCACAAACAAAGAACGCACCTTCCTCCGTATCAAATCTGTCATCGTCCCCGGTGTGCCCACAATAATCTGCGCCGTGATGCTCCTCACATCGCGCGAGATGGCGTCCTTGATCGCATATTCGGCCTGAACATTCGTGAACTTGCCCATGGCAACGACGACGGACATGATCTGACGCGCGAGCTCGCGGGAGGGGGCGAGGCAGAGTGCCTATGGCGGGAAATCGGGTAAACCACTGTGCGCGAGGGTGAGATAAATTGACAGAAAAAGAGATTTACCTGAGGCTTGTTAATTGAGAAATCGACGCGGCTCAGCATGGTGAGCACGAATGCGGCGGTCTTTCCTGTGCCGGACTGAGACTGGCCGATCATATTCGTGGGTCTGCAGGTGGTTAATGAATGAACTCATTTGACCTTTGGTATACATAAAGCAGAGAAGGACGCACGGGTTCGAGAGGAGGAGAGGGAGAGCACGTTCCTGGATCTTGGAAGGCTTGGAGAAGCCCATGTCGTAGATGCCCTTCAGCAGATCCTGGTGCCTGAGTGCCGGGTGAGGTAGTGAGATGGCGTGATGGACATCGATAAAGAGGAGAAAACGCACAGGCCGAGCTCCTCGAAGGTCTTTGCGCTGTACAGCGGCGAGTTGGGATCGAGTTGTTGGTCGGCGAGGGTGACCTGTGGAGAGGTGGTTTTGAGCGAAGGAAAAGAAATTGTGGCACGAGCAACGCACTGTGACTTCGAACGTCGACTTGATGAGGTCGTTCGCCTCACCTTACAGAGAAAGTTAGCATCGCATAAGACAAATGTTCCAGAAATGCACGACACACCAGGAATCTGCGCTGTGTCCTCAGATTTAGACGCATCTGCGCCTGCAGCCACGGGTGGTGCTAAAACCAATATAATGTGAGTTCTACGCGCTCTATATCGGTGACAGACGCGTACCTGGTGTATAGAAACCGTCTGCGTCCTTTTCCATGGCAGAAGAAGAAATAGATGAGTGGAGAGTTGTGGAAAGCAGCAGTGGCGGACAAGCGATCAAGTAGCGATCGCTGCAGGGAGGCCCCGGCGATGCCGGATATAGGAAGCCGTTATATAGATTACTTCTCTAGAACGGTCATGCCCTCCGCGCCAAATCGCGTCGAACCTTTCAACAAACGTAATATTGACATAAGAGGATCGAAGTTCAACCATGTTCAATATGTTCCATATAAACTCTGTTCAACATTGGTTTAACATAGCTACCACACCCCCAGCCTGGCTCTCTGGCTTGTTCTAGCATCTTATCGCTAGCATCTTGCCGTTGCTAGCATTAACTAGCTACTCGCGCCTCTAGGTATTCGAGCCTCTAGCCCTCTTCTCTCTAACGCTCCTTCTGAATCTTCCCCACCATGTCTGACGTCGACGAGGAGATCGTCAAAATCCCCAAGCCGCCATCATGCTACGACGATGAGCTGAAAACGCTTGAGATGCTCTTCTACGCGATGATGAAGACGCATGACACTCCCTATCAATTCGAGAAGTTCAAGGTAAGCACTTCCACAGCTTCGGCACTAAAACTCTGCTCATCATCCACATGGTTTGGCCTTTCATAGAAGCTCGTCCGTGCCCATTTCGTCCATCTCGAGCTCGATCTCGAAGAGAAGAAGGCAGGTCAAGATCCCAAGAAGTGGAACGAACTCGTTAAGCGCGTATGCATTTCGCCTTTCTGTCTGCAAGCATAGTTGGAGTAACAGAGTCCACTACAGGTACTCGAGGAGGACGGCAGGCTTCGTCAGTACGAATGCTATTGGCCCATCGAAACGTACTTCAACGCTCACGTGAAGTGGCACCTCAAGATGCATAACGCGGAAGCAACCCCGCAGAAAACACCAGCACGGTACAGCCAACTGCATAAGCAAGTCCGCAACGTCGCTGCCCGGAAAGAGAACAAACCAATCGGTACTATCAAAGATAGCAAGCCATCGAGTAGTACTCCCGCATGTAAGGAACTTACCAAATCCATGTACCAGTCGTTCCGGGAGTGGCAGCAAAACCAATCCGCTTCAGCCTCTGCAACTTCCTCTTCGTCTACCCTTGTCAACTCCCGTTTAAGCTTTGGAACCACAACTCCCAATAAGAAAGCTTCTGCCTCCGTTTCTGCTCCTTTCAGCGCACACTCAACGACTATAACGAAAACGATCCGCTATATCTCTGGCAAGACGCCCAAGCACATGAGGACTATTTCAGTATCGTCGGGGCGCGCAGCGTCTCCCACCCCGGCGCAGAAGACCCGAGCAGCGGTAAGTGGATTCTCACTGGAAATTTGTAGCTATTATTTATGGTGCTATGACAGGCTGGGAATACCAGTACATCGCCTTTCGACATGGACGCATCGCAAGCCTCCGCAACACCGAAAAGTGTTTCTGCGAGCGTACGTATCTCTTTGCTTAACCTCCGTATTTTAAAAAGAAATTGATTTGATTATACAGAGCTTCCAGGCCCCACTTTGGGCACGCGCACCAAGCCCTACACCGAAGCCCATCCAGGCCACTCAACTTAAGCCCGCCCTAGAACAGGTACCTCATCCGCGTATCTGTCAGGTTTCTCTACTGATATAGACCAAGGCACAGCACCCCCAGGCTGCGCACCCCACATCCGCGTCCTACCCCTCCCCCTGCTTCCGCTGTGGTCGCCTCCCCACTCTCCCCGCATCCCTCACACAAGAACTACACGCCCTCTTCCCCTCCACTGGCGAAGAAGCGCACTACCTTCCCACCCTCACCAGCTCCGGGCTCCTGCACGACGCGCACCTCCGCCTCCTTCTCTCCTGGCCGTCCACTGAACGCGCCGCGTTCGTCGCGTCCATGCCGGAGGACCAAATCACCCCGCTCGACCGGGTACTCATTGCGAGGCGCTTTGAAGAGTCTGTTGATCGGAAGAAGAATTTGAAGCGGAAGCTGGAGGAGGAGGATGCGGTTCCTGGGGGAGATATGGGGATGCCGAGGAAAGCGGCGGTGTTGGGTATGCCTCAACCGAATCTCGAAGCGGAGGCCCGCTTGACGGATCCGAGCAACCCGCCGATTCTGTTAAGGCTTGCGATGAAGGTCCAGAATGACGCTGAGTATGACGCGGTCATCGTGCGTGTCCTTGCACTGTATTCTTATATTCATTTCGTTCATTTACCCGTATCCTCTTACTACTTTAGGCGACGATGAACATGATGGCAAATGAATACCTCGCCTGCTTCAACGCCAAGGGCCAGGCGGACCAGGAGAGGTTGGATAGAATTGTCAGAGCCGTACGTTGATACACAACTGAACGTTCACCATTACTAGTTCAAATTCTTTGTACCACCATAGATTCATGAGCACTGTCCCGCCCTCCGGCGATATGAGAACGATTGGGCGATCAAGTTTTACATGAAGCGGCGGATGCAGCAGTCTGGTGGCTCCACTCTTCATACAAGCCAAGGAGAAGAGAAGTTCTCCAACAGCAGTGCAAGGCCTAGTACACTGGTGCGCTCCTTTTCCTTTTGGTTTATATCTTTGCTTACATATAAAGTAATTATGTAGTGTTCCAGCTGGTATTCCCGCGCAAAAGCAGCAGGATCCTCCAAACTCATTCCCACTGCCCCTCCCAAAGCCGACGACAAGGCGAACCCTGCTCCTCTTCCCACCGCACCCATCCCCATTCCTGCCTGCCCGATCCACGCCCCCCTGGACATCACATCTCGCTCTCCCTCCATGCAGGCTTTCCTCGCCGCACGGGGGATGCAAGAGCTCGCCCCCGCCCTCGTGATGGCAGGCGTGCACACCGACATGCAATTCCAGAAATTCCTCACGCTGGGAGAGGCAGAGCAGACGGCGCTACTGACGGCAGATGACGGGCTGGTGAAGGTATCCCGGTTCCAGCAAGTGATGCTCAGGGTTGCGTTCCGCGCGGTGACGATGAAGAAAGAAGATGACTGAAGACTCCGATCTAGGGAAATGGTTGGTTTGCCAAATTGTGATTTCGCTTCTTTGATATCCAAGATTCCAACTGCTAAGTTTTTTTGGGAATTGTACTATAACATTCATTTCATGCTCTCGTGTCTTTTGGTATTCCCTATGCTCTCTTTCGCTGTCGAGCTTGTCTTCTTCTCCTACCCCCTTGTGACCAATTTGTATCATAGTGTTTTCGGCTCTCCAGATACCCTATTATGCTTTCTTTTGCTGTCCACTATCATCTTGCTTTTCTCGGAATCTCTTCGAACCAACATATGCTCTTGGACACATAGATTTCTCTTGCATTATATCATAACTGTACATAACGGTCTTGTCGCATTTTCCTGTATTGTATATACGCTGTCGAACTCAAGTTCTTATACTATTCACCCAGTCGCTTCATTGTAACATACTTCTCAAATTAACATGGGAATGTATGAAAGTTGTTGTGCTTTTTGTTGTGTGATTGCGTTGATATCCAATATCCTCAGTGTATGTCTAAGAATGCTAGGGGTGCCAGACTATATCCTAGCAATCGATATCCATAATCAGCAGTAGCTAGTATTTCTACTCATCTCCCTCGTCGCCACTCTCCTCATTATCATCCACGACACCAATGATACCGCCACCCTCACTCGTCTCCTTCTCCTTAAGAATCCTTCCTGCCTCGCGCAACTTGCTTCCGAATGCCTTGCGTGCACCGAAGTTAGTCCCGATGTCCCACACCTGGAGCTTAGCTTTCGACCCAGCCGCGGCGACTGTGAGTGGATCGTCTGGGGACCACACGGTTGAGAAGACCTTGCCCTGCACTCGAGCCTATCAGTAAATATTCGGCAATATTGGCAGTGCGAAATAAAACGTACAACACCTAAATCCCGGGATGTGACGAGGCTGACATTCCTCTTCTCCCCGTCCTCGTCATTGATATTCCAGATTTTGACGAGCTTGTCAGTGCCACCGGTGACGATGCATCCTTTGATGTGCGGATTGACGTCGATTGAAGAGACAGGGCCATCGTGAGCAGAGAGCGTGAATCGTGATGGAGAGGGGTTGTCGAGGTTTGAAGGGAGGGTGCGGACGTCGAAGTTAAGCACAAGACCATTTTCCAAAGATACCTGTGGTGGAGCAGTCAGTGGCAAATCAAAAGATGAAAGACGAGTATCATCTCACATAGAACCCATGGCTCTCCCAAGGATCCCATCTAATAGCTTCCACATCACTGCCGACGATAGCGCCTACACCGGCTCCAGGTGCTCTGGAGTCGAAGGTCCTCACAGTCCGGTCATAGCTTCCTGTTAGCAAAACACTCGGCTCCTTATCGTTCCATTGCACGGCCTGAACCTTGTCCTTGTGAACGTCAAAGCTCCGTATCGCGCCTCCGCTCTCCCCATCGCCCCCGTTGATCATCGGATCCCGGCTCAGATCCCACAGCTTGACCGTTCGATCTGCGCTGGCACTCGCAAGTAGATTGCGCTGGGTCTTATTCCAGCTGAGCCCTAGAACGGCGTCGACGTGGTATCCTTGCTCAACCGTACGATGTTT
>JASFDH010002460.1:0-10880 GCA_036937195.1 Nidularia pulvinata | reverse complement strand
TTGCTTGTGTGTACTTTCACCTCGGTCGACCCACCCAGCGTGCTGCGCTCTGCCTTCCAGCTTGTGAACTCGTAACCCACCCCACACGACCACCATGTCTGCACTCGCGTACACGTCTTTGGACGAGATTGACAAGGTTCGTGGAGCTCCCCTGTCTATCACAACTCTCCAAGTCTGCCCACCTCCGCAGTGGGTCGCTCGGGCTGCCTTATTCCTTCCCCGAGGCGAAGGAGGGGCAATGTCTCTTCTTCTCACCTCCTCATGGTTTACGGACATCGAACCTGTTCGCTGACCCTGCTCGCAGATCCACGCCGAGCTCCGCGCCGGCTTCCGCACGGGCAAGCTCAAGTCCCTCGCGTACAGGAAGTATCAGCTTCTGCAGCTCGCGTACCTCGTCAAGGACAACGAAGCCGCCTTTGAGGCCGCGATCACGAAGGACCTCGGGCGGCACCTGTTTGAGAACCGGTTGTACGTGTTTCTTCCCCCTACTCTTCCCATCCTTCCCCCAATTCTATTCCCCTCCACCCCCTCACGTACGATGTCCCTTATCCCCCTCTCCATAGTATGGAGATCTATCCCACCCTCGGCGAGATCAAGGAAGCCATTGTGAACGTCGACAAGTGGGCCAAGCCCGAGAAGCCGCCCTTCTCGCTCAACTTCGCAGCCATGAAGCCTGTGATCACCAAGGAGGCCAAGGGTGTCGTGCTGATTATCAGCCCATTTAATTATCCGATGTGGCTTGCTATCACGCCATTGGTATGTTTGATTCGTGCTGTTTGGTTCGTTGGTTTTCTGGGGAGGGCTTACTCCTGCTCGCTCCCCGGTTGTTGCTTCTCTTTCCATCTCTGCATCGCATATATTCTATTCGGTCCTTAAGACGCCCATTGATTTCCATGCAGCACTGCATACGCGAGTCGCGACATCCCCCATCTTCCTCCGCACAATCTATACCTATTTCTCTCATCCTTCCATTCCGCATTTTTGATGCACACACTCATACATTCCTTATCCTTGATTTCCGCGTTCCCATTCGTGATGCTCACTGACCCTTCTGCATCCGCAAACAGGCAGGCGCGATTGCAGCGGGTAACGCGGCAGTCATCAAACCCTCCGAGTCCACGCCCGCCACCAGTGCCCTCTTCGCCGAGCTCTTCCCGAAGTACATGGACCCTGAGCTTTATCGTGTGGTCAATGGCGCGGTGCCGGAGACGACGAAGGTGCGTATATCTATTCATTACTTTCTACAGACGCGCCTGAATCTGAATGCAATGTTTTGGTATCTTTCTAGCTCTTGGAGCTCCAGTGGGATCATAGTGCGTGCCTTTTTTCGTACTCAAGAGATAATGAGGAAGCTAACTATTTGGTTTGCTTGCAGTTATGTACACAGGTATGCCTCCTATTCCTTTGGCTTCGATCTCGTGGCTACGTATCCCCAACCCTGCCCGCTCATAACGCACATTTCAACCACAGGTTCTGGGCGTGTCGGCCGCATCGTCGCCGCCGCAGCCGCAAAGCACCTGACGCCCTTGACGCTCGAGCTTGGAGGTATGTCGTTCAATTCAACCCTTATCTTGGCGTCAAAGTAAACTGCCTGATTTACACATGGGATTTTAGGCAAATCCCCCGTGATCATCGACCCAAAATGTGACCTCGACATGGCGGCGCGGCGTATCCTGTGGGGAAAGACGGTCAACGCGGGCCAGACGTGCGTCGCGCCGGACTATATCCTCGTCCCGCGCGAGTTCCAGGACAAGCTTGTGGAGGCGCTGGAGAAGGCGTGCGTATTCCCCCCTCATCCTCCTTCATTGCCCTTATTCTTTATTATGTTCGGTACTTGACTGACCCCCGCACAGATTCAAGTCCTTCTACCCCGACTCGCCCTCCACATCCGACTCGTACGCCCGCATCATAACCCCGCAGGCGTTCAGCCGCATCAAGGGCCTCCTTGACAAGACGCAGGGCAAGTTGGTGTTCGGCGGCGATGCGGACGCGGAAAGGAAGTATATCGCCCCGACGCTGGTGAGGGATGTGAAGGCGGAGGATTCGCTCATGAGCGAGTGCGTGCTTTCTTTCCTTATTCATACAGTTTTTGGTCAGAGGTGCTAATGCCGGGATGTAGGGAGATCTTTGGACCCCTTCTTCCGATTGTCCCGGTTGCGGATTTGGACGAGGCGATTGCATTCGTGAATGCACGGTATGTCCTTCTATGCCTTTCCAGGATCCCCCTGCTGAATGACTTCCTTCATGTGCTAGGGACCACCCTCTGACGATATATGTCTTCTCGCAGGACGCAGAGTTCAAGGCGAAGGGTGCGTCATTGCTTCACTTGTGTTTCTTCGTGCCGTAGTGCTGAAACAGATGCGTGGATTGTAGTGTTCAAGAATACTCTCAGTGGTTCGGCGATTGCAAATGAGGTGCTTATTCAACCTGGCGGTATGACTTCTCCTCGGTTACTCTCATATACGATTGGCTAATGATCAGTCTTTCTCGTTCAGCTGATGGAATGCCATTCGGTGGTGTTGGGCCCAGTGGATGTACGCGTCCCTTTACTCCTCTTCATTCTTATGTCTGTGGGATGATGATAATCTGACAAACATCGTATAGATGGCCAGCACACGGGTAAATACTCCTTCGACACGTTCACGCATCTGCGTACATCCTTTGACTCGCCCTCCTGGTGCGTGCTGCCACATGTCCACGCAATTCTTGCACCTTTGCTAATCCACCCCATTCAACCTCCTAGGGTTGATATGATCCTCGGATTCCGCTTCCCACCCTATGGCGTACGTAGTCCCTCCACACACTTCTGATTACATCTTCACATACTTTCTCCAAACACAGGAGAAGAGCCTGAAGGGTGTACGCAGGATGCTTCCCTCACTCCCAGCACGGCCAACTGGTCCGCCCGCTGCAGATGCAGAGGGCTCTAAATGGTGGGGCAAATGGTTCTTTCTGGCTCTAGCTGTTGCTGTTGCGGGGGCGCTGACGAAACGGGAAAAGATACGGGCATAGACCAGAGTGGTCTTGTTTTGTTGGGGTTTTTGGTGGGCGTTTGCCTCTTGGGCATGGATCTTGTTCTGTTTGTTAGCGGGAAGTTGGGAAGACTGAACTAGATGGAGAAGGAGGGGAGGGGTGGAATATCTTCGTTCGTTAGTTTTAATCTTATGTGTATCTTTTGGATGGGCTGTACTGTGAACAGTATACCTTCATGTACTACTGTGAGCTTTATACCTACCTTAGTGGAATTATCGAACACACAGTGGCTGCATATGCATATGTAGGATTCAAACTTCAACTCGCCCTGATCCAGCGGTCCCTGGCAGTCACCTAGATGGCGGCTACGCAGCTGCGTTCTAAATACATACAGTGTACTACGTTCACTTGACTAGGGCTGGATGCCGTTACCCGTACTGACGGTACCACGGTAACCGTAATACGGCCACTGTCTCCATACCGTCAGCGGCTTGGGGAGTCGAGGATACGGGACGGCTACGGGACGGACCTGAACCGCATTTCGCTCTGAGAAATGGCCGTCGACGCTCCCACCCCTCCATCCCCTCTCCCATTTTGCGCACCCAGTGCAACCGACACCCACACATATTGTTGACCGTAACCTTTACCCTATACCCTTATCTGAACATTACAGCTATACACACCCCGACCGTTTGGACGCCATAGTCCCCTCACATATAGAACGCTCATCCACACGTAGATTGGTTGTCTCAGCATGACCCGTGCGTCTTAGTACTTAGTATACTTGTTGCACGTAAATATAGAGATTTTTTTTTAAAAAAAAAAAGGCCGTCGACGGATGTACAGGTCATTGATATTTGTCAGCAGGTAACGTTACGGTCACGTTCACCGATCCTTATTGATTTCAACATCGCGTCGCGTTGCGTTTGATATCAAGGGGTAGGCAAAAAAAAAACTCGACAACACGAGGTTATTTTTCAGGTTTAAGGATTTTAAAACCCTCCTTCCTATGTACCTGCCTAATTGGGTAACTCGGATGAAGCCGAGATAAATAATAATAATTTATTTAAGATTTTATCTATGTCCTACCTGCGTATGCTTACTCCTCACCACAAATCCAGCAATTTTCTTGCATCTGTTGTTGCAGAACCAGCCTCCAGTGTTAAAATGAGCTGTTTCATGGCTCACATGGATTATCAGTGACCCTGGCAAATGTGCTGAGGAATCTGTCTCAGTAAAATACTTCCTAAATACTACTACCAGTACATGTGTTAAAATCAAGATAAAATGATAAAACAAACTAGCACCAAATAAGTGGAATGAGTTGGAAATAAAACAGTAGATATAAAGCCACTTGAATGAAATAAAGAGTGAATAGAACAGAAGAAAAGTGAAATGTTACAAAAGCAGTCACCTGCACAGCAGTAACAATTTTGACAGAGTGCTTGATACTCCAACATCCAGATGGTTGCTCCAAGAGTCCTTGATATTTGAGGTAATACTAGCAGAAATATATAGTTAATTAGTCAATAATAAAAACAATGAAATGACTGGATATAAACTCACTGTCTTGCCACATCCAGGCCTGTTACAAACAAGATCAGTTTCATCAATGGCTGTATTGCAATCAAGATCAGCACATATGATAGCTTCACCTGTTTAAGTCTGTGAAAAATTCCATTTTTAATATTGCATGTGCACATGATAAGCATCAAAATGTTACATTTAACCTCAAATCAACCATATCTAGTCATGTAAACATTGGTGAGGTTCACAGTAGCTGTTTTTGGCTCATTTTTCATCTCATTTTTCATTTATTTTTACCACCAACTTTTCTTTCCTGGCAGTAAAAATGAACAAAAAATGAGACAAAAAACAGGCCAAAAATGGCCAAAAAACATTACTGTGAGCATCTCTA
The DNA here is from genome assembly GCA_036937195.1 of Nidularia pulvinata. Classification (NCBI taxonomy): domain Eukaryota; kingdom Fungi; phylum Basidiomycota; class Agaricomycetes; order Agaricales; family Nidulariaceae; genus Nidularia; species Nidularia pulvinata. The sequence continues at coordinate 5,989 of JASFDH010002460.1, read as the reverse complement.
TTGTTTGAGCAAAATAATTGACCATAAAAAAAACACATTTAAGGACCTTGCAGGACACCTCCCTTATCTTGTGTTTCAGCTTTCACTGCTGCCTACCCCTTGTTTGATATCCATTCAGTCCTATCACATTATATCCACATGTATTGCTACCACCTACTTGGTGAAAAATTTTTCAATATAGCCAATTTGGATTACCATGAATACCCTAGTCATCATATATCCTTTGCTCACAAAGCCACTTCAAAACAATGGTACTATTTGTGGTTCAATATACCTCATCTCTGCATTCTGCAGAGTTTACCTTGTTGAGCATACTTTATTAGCTTCCCATCCAAAGCTGAGCTCAATAAAATTTTATCTTACTCCTCATTTATGCAGCTCAGCATCTGCCAAAGAAATTTTAACAAGACAAGTGGGTTACATTAATTGCACAGCCTGGCCCTCAGTCTGTTTCAAGGCATTATCACAAGACTTCAATTTTAGAACAGTACAAAGATAAGGAATACAGAGAGTTATAAAAGAGAGTATTTTTACTGAATTGTAAGTCAAGTTCAATGTATTTCCATTTCCTTGGTCTCATCATGTCTTCTCAGTGCACCCTCACCCTCAATTCCTCAGGCAATCTGAAACCAGCAGAAGAAATTGAGTTATGCTCTTAGATTCAGCTGTCACAGTTGAGAGGATTTTTTCATTGAGGCAGAAATTTATTAACCTGCCACTCCTAGTCCCTATGCTGGTGAGTATATTGCTGCTTGTGCATATAATGAATGTGGCTACACAGGTCTGAATTTGTGTCAAATCTTAATATCTGGCAATGGAACTCACCTATTTAATCTGTTTTAGCCTTACTGGAGCACACACACACACATATATTGTCATATTCTGTTCCAGCCATCACCTGTTATCATCCAGTCACACACCAATTCACCACAATCCCAAGTCCTATGGCCAATCCTTAGCTGTGTCAGCCACACTCTAGCCAATTATGTGTTTCAGATATTCTGTATTGGGCCTCCATTTCATACTAGTCTTATTTCAAGTTTTTTATCTTTTGTTTCCACAAAGCCTTTTAGTTAGTTACCTCAGTCTCCACTTAGTCTCTGTTCATCTGACTCTCTCCACACTTTAGTTACAGCCTGACCTCTACTTCCACATGTTTTGCATATCTTCATTGGACTTAGCATCAATAGCTTATCTCTAGAAATAGTATATAAGCAGTAGTATTCAAGTTATAACTCTTTAGTTTGTTAATTGTATTGTTAATCCACTTCCTGGCTTGATATGCACTCTATACTCTCTCAACCTCTTGTCCAATACTCCAGCCACTCTGGTCAATCTTTGGCTGAGGTTCAGCTGAACCCTTGTCCTTTCATTTGACAAGCTGAGCTCTTACCTCTTGTTTTAGACCTCTGCCCTTATTGTTTGCTACAGTAAATACAGGACTAGGATAGTGGTTGGCACAGCACATAAGCTGAAGCCAATGTCCTACATTTCTAGCATCTCTAGGTATCATAGGACTTGCTCCTTGGCTGTACTGCCCTTGTCTGGCTGTGTTCAGGTCTTGACATATATATATAAGATTAGGTGTTCTCATAAATGTGTATACTGCACTGAGTAAGTAGACCTGACTTCAATGATTTTTCAAATGGTGATATTGACAAGTTTTTTCAAGGCTGTGATCGACAAAACTGCAGCTCCACCTATCCACATGTCAGAGAAAAAACTTTCTAGGTCATTTCTATATCAGGAACACCCAACATGATAAAATTTCCCCAATAAAATAGAATTTTAATCAAATGAAATAGGAATAAGGTTAATTCACCAATTTTGGAACAAATATACCAAATGCTATGTCCCCTGCTACTTGCAATGATAATTTAATTCATTTTTGATTTATTATAGTATAATTTACATACAATGTTGTTTATGAAAGAGTGCTGTATTGATTTAATTGCTGTCTTTAGACACAAGAACATTGGACTGATTTTATATTTGAGTTACTTTATAACATGAAGTTCTACTCTAACACAGGCTATTATGTAATACCTTGAATTATTTCTGCAACTACTACAATCCTCATACTTAAGATTATCACTATCTCTACCATGTCCAGTCTGTCTTCAATTCAACCAAAAATACCTCAAAGTATCTTGAAAATAGGTAGAAGAATAAATGAGCAAAATATTTGAACACAAATTAGGGCAAGCATTGTTACAGCAGTTAAACCTTTGTTATAAGTTCAAAGTGAAGTTTGTTGGTTTGGGGTTTGGAGTTTGGTCTAATGACACTGAAACCATGTGCTTAGGTTCTTGAGTTTGATATAAGACATGCTTCCTGTTGTAAAGGACAGCTGTCAGGTTGCTAGGTCTCTTTCTAGGAGAAGTTAGGTTTGATAAGCCTTTAGACTAGGTCTAAGAGATTTGAGTTGGTTCTGAGTTTAAGAGACTTGAGTGAAGTTGTTACAAAAGCTATATTTGCCTAGGTCAAGCTGAGGAGCAAAACCTGAGTACAGAGGTCTACTTATAGTAAACTACAATGATCTGTGTGCAGTATGCTAAGTATAACTACTGTTGCAGTTGGCTAGTCTAAATATAGCTACTCATGTGATAGTTGTTCTAAATAAAGAAAAGATGTTGCATAACAGGTTACTAGTATAGGAAAATTATAACAAGCATATACTTACAATCTGATATACATGTCCACATTCACATGCAATGTTCCATGAAAATAATTTTAGAAAATATAACTCTTGAAATGATAATATCAACATGACAAAGCAGTGAGAAGATATACCACTCATGCTTCAGACCAAAGAAGCAAATGAACATCAGCTAGGAGAGCCATGGCATATATCCAGCAAATAGGTAGGTAATGAGACTATTCATGCTCACTGAAATTAGAAGTGGGAACAGACAATGTCATGTCTGTTGTTTGAAGTAGACTTTGGAGAATGGGGGTTGATTAGCATACATTTTGTGAAACCCAACAAAGCAAGCAGAGGAAACATGGGATGCTATTAGAGTGTTCCTGAAATATGTGAAGATGAGCATGGGGGTTTACCATTGTTATTGTGCCATAATATGCTTTCCATCCAGCTGGCTTGTCTTTGCCATTGATTCAGTGATTGGTACTCAAGCAACTTCTTGTAGTGAGCAATTCAATGAGGAGGAGGAGAAACAGCATGCTACTGGGCTGTATTTTACACTTTCCCACATGTGTGTGTACAGTCTATGTATACCTCATGTATGCTATACTTCTACTGTACCTAAGATGTACATACACTGTATATAAGATAGCTTCATCTACAACAACATGTCAATTGCTGAACTGTATAATATATGTAGGCTGTACATAGACTGTTTAATACTAATAAAATAAGCTTAAATCATAATGTAACTGGTATTTTATTACTATGTGATTGGACATTTAATTCCTTATTTATTACTGTGAGAAATTTCTAAAATTAGAAAGTGAGCTAAATCATAGCCACTGTTTAGGTAATGCTATATATAGAAAGTCTAGGATAAAGTTGTAAATCTAGCTCTATAAAATTTATTTTTGAATTATTATACAGACCATCTCAAACTACCACATAACTGAGCAAAAAATAGAATGACAGGAGATACAAAGGATGGACTCAGTGCTCTTTACACTGCACATTGCCAAGCTACCAGAATATTCATGAGACAGAATCCTATGGATTGAGGTGTTACATAGGGGACATGTGAGTATCATCAATCATGCACAGTTGAAGGGGAGTGGAGTATATGTAGCTTAAGACTTAGAAGGATACTTTCTGAGTTCATCTAAATGCACACTCACAATCTTGCAAATTCATGACAGCAAATATGAACAGACTTTCAATTGAAGAGAGTAATAATGCAATGAAAGGTAGCATTTAAAATTGGGTTTTTTGGTTTATATTGCAGAAGATGGCAATCCACTCCCCAATAATATTTATAAATAGTCTTTTTTCTCTTAACTTAGCAAAAACATTAGCTAAATCCTAGGGATGGTCTTTCTTTTCCTCAGACTTTGTAGAATTAAATGCTAAAGCCAGAAAAGTAGTCTTCTTTCTTCTTTGACTTTACAAAAACATATTATTACTTGCTCAACCAAAGAAATAATATTCTTTCTCCTCTAGCCCCACAGAAAAAGCAAAACAACCAAACTAGAAGTCTGATTATTTTGAATAAGGTCAACAACTCTCTTAAATATCTTAAATATTTTTTGGTTTTTCTCTCTATAATAAAATCTCAACCCCCTGAGTAAAGACAATATGTTCTCTTTGTCTGTACCTGTGTTAAATGATGCCTATTGACTGCTACTAGCTGGGGTGTGTGCAAAATCTCTCTACTGCTTTTCTGGACCTACTGACTCTTCCTTATTTCAGATATTTTCTAAAATAAATCTAGTTTTAGCATTCTTTGCTGACTGACCATGATACAGTGCTGACTGAGCATCTCTGATGTATTGTATTACTTTTCTGTTTCATAATTATCACTGTTTTTATTATCTCCTTTATATTAACAGCTTGAAATATTTTAATAATAGAAATTATGCAGTCACTTTACACATCTGTTCTCTTCTATATCTGTTAGTATATGCTTAGAGGCTTCTTATATGCTAGTAACATGGCATCTATAGTATATAATTTCTATTTGAGAAATATATCTATAGTGCTGCTGGAAGTACTATAGGACAATACTTGCTCTCCTATTTTCAGCACCTAATGATGTTTAAAAGCCTTGTATATGCATGTTGTGTTTAGTAGCTGTTTCCAAACAAATAAACACAAAGTGCAGTCTCACAGCTGCCATTTCCCATTTCTATCACTCTGCTATTCTGAGCACCTTGCAGGCACATAAGCATTGCTAATATTCTGATATTTAATGCACAACTGTTCTTTCTTTGTGTTGTCCTCATGGGCATAGTCATCTCATGGTATCCATGCAGTGTCCATATGTTATCTCCAAGATTAGATGTCCCTGTGATAAGTCTAGAAGATAAGATAATGATAATTGCCAAAAGAAAAGGTGAATTCATGACAATTTAGTAGAATTACCATTTCAATGAATTTTAATACAATCTGAACTTCATTGATTTTAATTGAACAGCTTTTGTATGCCATAATAATTTTTGTTGAATTAAGAAATGTTTAAACAGCTTATTAGTGTAAGGACTAGATGTAATTAATAAAGTGCATACATTTTCTATGCATCCTATATTTATCTCAGACACAAGTTTTAGGCAGTTTAAAAACATTTAAGCCATGTTTAAACAAAGCCATCATAAATAATTATGAAGGTAATCACATGGGATTCAAACATACAACCTAGCAATCATTGATTCCTTAATTCAACACAGGAATAACCACTTTGTTATAATGCAACTAGAAATATAGATTATGATAACTATTTTAGTCATTACATCCAGACATTTTAGTGCTCAACATTTTTCTAAGTCCAACAAGACAGGTTGCTTGTCGTGTAACTTATTTTCACTCATAAACACCATTCTTATCTTCATAAAGGCCTTTTGTATCTTTCTCACTCCAAGACAAGTACACATACTAGTAATTCAGTAAAGGCAATGAACTAGTGGCTATCTGCTCAGGGTGTTAAGGCCTCACCAAAGCCTGAACCAAATTATCCACACACAAAAGCCAATCATTGAGCTGCTATCACTATACAATGTACAGCTAGTGCATGACAATTTAATTCTATATCAGATAAATGGTATAAACAAGGTGACATATTGTGACCTAGTATCAAAGTTCCCCATCCAGTGACTGTCAGTTATGAAATCAATTACCTGCACTTGGAATTGTCAAAGCATGTAAAGAACTATTTCCTGATGAGTTGCATTTAAAATTGAAATATTTTATATATGACTACTGATTCTATGAATAACACTGGATGCAAGAAACAATATTTCCATCAGAAATAGTGTGAAATTTGATTAATGTTTTTATATTTTTATATTAGAT
>JASFDH010002459.1:0-10880 GCA_036937195.1 Nidularia pulvinata | reverse complement strand
CAAAAAACCCCCATTTTCATTTTGTGTGAGGGTTTCAGCTGAAACCCCTGAAAGTGGGTTTCCAAATAGAATTATCCATATTTCCTATGGTGAATTTATATTTTGTACAGTGCATCGAGCTTTAAATGCATGCATAATGTAAGCTCTAGTCTTTATGTAGGAGACCTGAAACCTCTTGAATGTTTCATATTAATTGAAATGGGAAAGGCAACTGTTTGAAGTATGAGATGTATAAACTGATATTATACTGCTGATTACTACAATGCCTTATAAATACAAAGGGATGTGGGGTCACATGATAACAGCCATAGATTATTATGTTGAACAACCAAAATATACAATTAAAGACTAGAGAAAGCAGTGGAGGGCACAGCTGAGCACAGTCCCACTGCAATCACAACAAGGATTTGCAGTGAGGTTGTTTGACAACAACCAACAAGCACCACACTGAATACACAGCTTCATTGGGCTCTACCAAATGCACTTCAACCACCATCAAAATGCATCAAGGGCAGCAGTTATCATCAGCAACTAACCCCTGGCAAGTTGTCATGATACACTAATATGCTGATTCTAACTCCAAATGCCAGCCGACATCATTATCATAGCATTTATCTGATGTAGGCACTAAGCATGAAAAGCAGTGCAAAAAAGAGTTGGCTGTTAGGTTCTATTTAGTATGCTAGTATACTGACTGTCACCTTTCCAATACCAATTGATAATAAAATATGACATGAAGACTCTTATTTACTTATCTACACAAGTGATACATTGTGCAAGTGAGTGGCAGCATTGTGTAAGTATGCATTGGATTTGTGCAAGTGAGTGGACAGTTTGCACAACTGAGTGAGGCCTTGCACAACTGAGTGACACCTTGTGCAACTGCATGATCGAAAGTTGTGCAAGCATGGCACTTGTGCATCACTGTAAATATAGATCTTTCAATCTTGAATGAAGACAGACAATCACAGGATATAAAAGTAGAAATCCTTTGCCACATAATGTAGGTTCTTTTGTACATGACTGTGTTCATGACTTCGAGGCAAAGACCCCCCCCCCCAGCTCTGTCCTTGCAGCTAATTTCCACTGACTCATGTTACTCAGAATTTAATCTGTGGTAGAGGTAGTGCTACACACTGCAGATGCTGCCCTATAACCTCACAGATTTAGGTTTGAATAAATAGTGAATAATATTAAAATGAGTTTGCCCTATATCTACCAGATATCTCTTGGATTAATTTAAAATGTGATCTACAATAAATTTGATATTTATCTGCTGGATTTATTTTAAATAAATCCTCAATATAGCCATCTTAGATATCAAGAACAAATTTATAATAGGATCAACATTGATGCTCCTGATTAGATAGTGAATATAACATGAATAAATACATTGGATATAGTCACAATGTATTCCTTATTAATCCACCAGATACATCATGGATTTATTGATTCATGTGATTTCCATGTGACCTATAATCACTGTTATATCCTCAGTTCATCATATACTCATATATGCATGTGATGCTAATGCATCAAAAAATGCTGGAATCCTGAATGCCTTACAGCTAATTAAAGAATGATAGACCACTTCAGTTTTTTTATGTTCACTGCCTTGTTTAGTTTTGGAGAAGGGGATAAATAGTACCAAACCAAATGCAAAAATGGTGGCAGTGCTATGGGTGTGCCTCTGGAGTAGGCACACTGCCTCCACTGTACTAAGTAGAGCCACTGCTGCTTATATTTGATTTACAATTAATACTCTTTTTGTCTTCAAAATAATAATAATAGATGTTAGCATTACTATTAACTACAAATGTAGCATTGACTTGCATACAGCAAGGGCTAGTGCTGCCTGGTAGATATGCTTCCCTGGTCCAACTCAGGAGATAATGGTGATTATAGGTCACATGGAAATCACATGAATCAATAAATCCACAATGTATCTGGTGGATTAATAAGGAATACATTGTGACTATATCAGATGTCTTTATATTCACTATCTAATCTAAAGCATTAATGTTGATCCTATTATAAATTTGTTCTTGATTTCTATGATGGCTATATTGAGGATTTATTTAAAATAAATCTGGTGGAAAAATATCAGATTTATTGTAGATCTTATTTTAAATTAATCCAGGAGATATCTGCTAGATATAGGGTGAAGTTATTTTAATATTATTCACTGTTTATTCAAAACTAAATTGGTGAGATTATAGGGCAGTATCTGCAGTGACATCTGAGAATTTATCTATTGGGGAGACAGTGCATGTGGTTTCATCAAATTAAAATGGGAAGTTTGAAGCCATGTCCTTCAATTAACTATACCCATGAGAATATATTTACTCTGTGCTTTGTAAACTGACTCTGAGCACAAACCATCTGCACCACCATCTTACTGTAGTGTCATATTCCTTTTCAAATGATCTGAGCTGAGATTAGCATTCTGCATGCTTCTATAAGTACTTCTGATAAGCAACTAAAATGTTGCTAGTATCCTGTTGCATATATAAATTTAATATGAACATTATTTCTGTTACAAGGTTTTCTATAATGAGTGACCTGCTATGCAACATTCTTTTCTTTACTCAGAACAGTAATCACATGAGTAAGGTTGTTCTGGGTGAGGAATTGGTGGTTATGAGTCCTCTCCCTCTGAGTCTATGTCTGGGGGGATTGGTTCATCATCATATGTGGGGTCCAGTGGGGGAGTATATGGAGTGCTGGTGCATGTAAATGATCCAGATTTGCATAGGAATTCAGTGAGGGCCTGTATACCCTCTGCTGTCCCCATAATGTCAGTAAGGATTATGTCCAAGCATATTTTGTGGAGGGGGGGTCAAAGTGCTTCATATCATTTGCAGTGGCATAGATGTGTTCACTTGACTCTAGTTAGTCACTGCACAGGCAGTTTATTGGTTCTCCTGGGATGAACTGCTGGTGGAACTCTCCCATGTAACCATGTCCTGTTCTGCATTGGATGAGATGTCCAAAGGTCTCCCATTCCAAATTTAGAGCCATGAAGTGGTGAGTGATGGAGTTATTCTGTTGGATGGTATGAAGCAGCCATTTTTTGGCATGTGCTTCCAGCCTTGTATCCAGATCTGTTTGATGCTGTCTTCAGCTCTCAACAGTACATATGCTCTTGTTGCACCTATTGAGGAATTGCATGCTAGGGAGGTGGCCTCCTTTGTGAGATTATCTGCATGGTTGTTTCCAGGGATCTTGGAGTGGCTAGGGCACCATGCAAATGTGATTGTATTGAGCAGGTTGCTGTCAAGAAACTGTGTTGCATGTTTTTGGAAGGATGTTGTGTAGTGCTGGCCTAGTTGTGGTTTTGGTTCAAATATGGCTCCTACTGCTGCCCAGTTGTCCACAAAGATGTGTAGATTTCATATTTGTGCTTGTTTGAAGGTGTATCCTATTGCCATCTTGGCTGCCATCATAATCCCTGCCATTTCTGTGTCATATACTTCAGCCTGTCCTCCCAGCCCCATCTTTCTTGAAAATACCTCACCTCCTCTGTAATAGCCTATTGCTGTGGTTCCCACTCTGCAAAATCCTGCCTTCTTCTGGAGGGAGCCATCTGAGTATACAACAAGGTCAGTGGGGCTGTTCTGGAGTTCTGTATACCTTTGTTTCTGGTTTTTTACTCCAAGTTCTTTTTCTTTCTTTCTATTCTCAACACCTTTAATGCCTGTTTTTTCCTTTGTTCAAGTGTTTTTTGGGGGTTATGATATTGTTAGCTGGTTTCCAAAGCTGTGGATTGTGTGGTGCCAGGGGGGGAGATGTAGGGGTCAAGTTGCTTGTGTTAATGGTTGGTGTGTCTGATAATGTTGAGAAAGGGCATGGTTCTAGCTCAGTCTGTTTGTGAGTTGTTGAATAGTTTCAGAGGGAGTGGGGGTAGGGCAGATGTCAGTAGAATAGGTTAAATAGTACACAGTCAAAGTTCAAGGTAACAATGACATGGACCTTGAGCTCAGTATGTATTCAGTGATACTTGTTAGCAGGCTAACACCAGGTTAACACTCATGAGTTGAAGGACTCTAAACATCTGATTTTTTTTCTATCTCCACCCTAAGATCAGGGACTGTCATTCACCAGTAATGAATAGGGCACAAGTCTGACTCATGATGCATGATTTTTTCCAACTTTGTAACCCATACTGGTGCTCCATATCACAAATACCCAAGTTCCAATAGCAGGCCAACACAGTAAGCTAGCAACCATCCATCTCAGCATGTAGTCTGTAGATATCCCTCTTGATGTCATAGAGCTCATCATTGACATACTTGGAAATGATGAACAACCATACCTAGATGCAACTGCCACCCTAGTAGCATGCACTCAAGTGTCTAGCACATGGCTTCCTTGTTGTTGGAAATACCTATTTGGCTCCATCATGCTGGACTTCTTTATCATCTTACCCATTGAGCACACCCTTACACAGAACCCACAGCTTTCCTCATATGTTACATACTTTGTGGTATCCTCAGGCCCTTGTGAGGAAATCACCTAAACCAGGAGATGTGGATCCTGATGAGTGAGTCACTGGCCCAAATTCTCTTGTCCTTGACCTCCCTTCAAGGACTCACATTTCAAATGTGGAACAGCCTGAAAAGTGTTTTGATATGTTATATGAGACCATATTAATCTTTAGGGCCTCTGTTATGGCAATTAAGCCCTTGTAAGTTCAAAGCAAGTTGATTGGTTCTCAGTTTGGTCTAACAGTGGTGAAACCACATGTTAGGTTCTTGAGTTTGATGTATAGACACACTTCCTTTTAGATAGGACAGTTGTCGAGTTGCTAAGTCTCTGTCTAGGAGAAGCTTAGGTTCTGAAGAGCCTCTAGACCATGTCTGAGAGGTTTGAGTTGTTCTGGATTCTTTGGGTCTGAGCAAGAATGATAATGAGGCTATATTTGCCTAGTTCAAGCTGAAGAGCAAGACCTGACTACAGAGTACTACTTATAGTAATCTACAATGGTCCGTGCATAATATACTAAGTATAACTACTGTTATCATTGGCTAAGCTAAATATAACTTTGTTCTAAAATAAAAGAAAAAGATGTTGCATAGCAGGTTACTACTTATAGTAAACCTTTGTAACATTACCCCCCTCTTATGATCAAATTCTCTGAATTTGAACTAATGATATGGTTCTCCTGTCATGTTGGCAATGGCATCGTCGGGAAAGTTGTAGTAATTGTTGTCGGGGTATTCCCTGGTATTGAAGCTATTCTTCAGACATTCTCTAGGGTAGTGTCCAGGTTCTGTCTGTCGGCATATCCTACAAATGAATTTCAGACAACTGGACTTATAATGTCCTTTGTTACAGCACAAGAAGCACATTACCAAGGTCAGCAGGAATGCTTTTCTGACTAGAGTGTTTCCTTCTCGGTACAGGTTGATTTCTTCTTGTGTCCATTTGTCGGCATCGAAAGGGTTACGGCAGCTGCCAGGAGTTGGTGGATGGGGGTAAGGGGAGCTATGTCTTTTCTTCAAATTTGTTGTTTTAATATAATCCCATAGTCTGCATTGCATAGCAGACTTCAGGGCTTTGTCCATGTCTTGTTCTTGGGTTCAGATGAATGACTTCATTCGAACAATTTGATCTTGTTGTGAATGTAACAAATGAACAAGTGAAATAAGAGTGGGATTATTGGAACAAGTGACTTGCTGGACAACATGTATGTCCATGGTACAGATGTCGAGCATATTTTGACATTGTGTAAGGGTAGAGGGTGTTGGTACAGTGGGGGCAGTGGCATAGGAGCTAGAGGTCTGTGCATTCTGGGACATAGTGGTTTCTGTGGTAGACAATGGCAGTTGTGCTGTTGTCTGGTTTTCACAGCAGTCAGTTCCTCTCCTTATATCTTTGCAGGATGTCTGGAGAGTTCCGGAGATTTGATTCTGCTAGCCATTTGTTTGAGGCTATGGGATAGCCAACCCACTTCATGAGGTATTGCATGCCTCGTCCTTGTTTCCGATGTCCCACAATTGCTTCGACTTCATATTCTTCAGTTCCATCAATCAGGTCAGGGGGTGGTTCTATGAAGTTCAGTCTGTGTGCCTCATTTTCCTGATATGGTGTAAGAAGTCCTGCATGGAAAACAGGGTGGATTTGCCATTGTTCTGGAAGTTTCAATTTGTATGTCAAGGGTCTGAGAATTTGGTTGATGATGAAGGGTCCTTTGCATTTTGGGGCGAGTTTCTGTGTCTGGTATGGAAGTTTTAGGTTCTTTGCTTCTAACCAAACCTTCTGTCTGATGGTGAAGGGTTTGAAATTCTTCCAGTTCCATTGTAGTACCATTCATCAAGCAAGTTCATGCATTGCTGCAGCTTCTTCTTGTACTCATTTTAGGGTGTCCATGTGTTGCTCCACACTGGGGATGTTCATTCAATTGATGATTCTGGGAATAGATTTGGGGTTGTACCCCATCATGAGGAAGAATGGGGTTTGTTTTCTTGCTGAGTGTTCCCTGTTGTTGTGAGCAAATTCTGCCATTGGTAGCAAATTCTGCCAGGTTTCCTGATTGTTCAAACAGAACATTTGAAGGTATACTTTGACTTCTTGGTTGACCTGTTCTGTTTCTCCATCTGTCTGTGGGTGATATGCCGTGCTCATCACCAGTTTGATTCCAAGTAGTTTTCCAAGTTCTTGGAAAACATTGGCAGCAAATCAGGGGTCTTGATTGGAAAGGATTTGTTGGGGAAGTCCAAATCGTCGGTACATGTTGTCCAGGATAAGATTTGCTATTCTGAGTGCATTGATTTTCTTGTTACAGGGGATTAAAATTACCCCCTTTGTAGATGAGTGGTTGACCACGACCAATATAGAATTGTCTCCATTATTTTCAGGTAGGTTGGTTACCAGGTCCATGGTTATATGTGAAAACAGGTATGTTTCGATTGGTGCTGCAATTGGTGTTATTGGTGGAGAAGTTGGGTGCATGTTAACCTTCATTTGTTGGCAGGTCACACATCCTTCAACATATTTCTTGATGAAAGTATACATGCCTGGCCACCAATATTTGCATTTGATCAATTTGAGGGTTCTGTATTGTCCTGGGTGTCCTGCCGGTTGTAGGTTGTGATGTTGTCTCATGAGGTTCCTTTGGAGTTCTTCATTGTTTGGTACATAGCATTTTTCTTGAAAGAATACTATGCTGTCTTCAAGTTTCCAGTCTGACAAGGCAGATTTGATCAGGGGAACTCCACCTGTTTTGAGTGCAGTGATTGCATCTGTCATGAGGTCATCCTTCATGATTGCTTCTGCAATGGCAGCATGGAGTTCCGTGTTGATTACTTTCACGAAGAGGTGGTTTGGGAGTATGACTACATCTTTGTTATCTGTATCCTCTTCTGGGCAGAGGACTTCTTGTCAGGATAAAGCATCTGATTGTACCATCTTTGATCCAGGGGTATGGATCAGGTTGAGGTTGAATTCTGATAGGAATAGACTCCATCTTGCTTGGCATCTATTCAGTTTCTGTGCTGTTCAGAAATAGGTCAGATTTTTGTGATCTGACAGGATTGTTGTTGGGAAGGGTGCTCCTAGGAGGTAATGGCGCCAGGTTTCGAGTGCTCTTACAATTGCTAAGAGTTCTTGATCATATATCTCATAATTTCTTTCTGGTGCAGAGAAGGAGTGAGAGATATATCGACAGGGGTGTCAATTGCCATTGATGTCTTGTTGTTTGAGCACTGCTCCAGTGGCCCATTTGGAAGCATCTGATTCAATGAGGAACAGTCTATTCATATCAGGGATGGATAGAACTGGTTTCTCAAGGAATTTCAGTTTCAGTTTGTCAAATGCTTCTTGGCATTTGGGGTACATTTGAATTTCTTGTCCTTTTTTTGTTAGATTGTTCAGGGATCATGCTATTTCCAAGTAGTGGCTGATGAACTTCCGATAGAAGTTTCCAAATCCTAAAAAGGATGGTACCCCTTTTACTGTTGTCAGGGTTTTCCAGTCTTGGATTCCTGTGAGTTTTGCAGGGTCCATTGCCACTATTTCTGGTCTGATGACAAGACCAAGGAAGTTGATTTCCTGTGTGTCAAACTTGCACTTTTCTGGTTTCAGGTACAAGTTGTGTTGCTGTAGTCATTCCAGAACATGAATCATTCATTTCTGGTGTTCTTTCGGGTTTTCTGAGAAAATGAGGATGTCATCCATGTAGATGACAATCCATCCTTTGTTGATCATGTCCTTGAAGGCATCATTCATGAATGCCTGGAAGGTTCTGGGGGAGTTGCATAGTCCAAAGAGCATCACCATTGGTTCATACAGCCCTCGGTTTGTCTTAAAAGCTGCCTTCCATTGATCTCCTTCTTTGATTCAGATGTTATTGTAACTGTTCCGAAGGTCCATCTTGGAAAATATTGTTGCCCCTTTGAGTTTGTCAACAAGTTCACTCACCAGCAGGAGTGGATAAGTGTTCTTGACAGTGCCATTATTCAGGTATTGGTAATCTTGGCATGGTCGAAAGGCCCCTTCATCTTTCTTTGATACAAAGAAAAACAGAGATGCCATGGGTGATTTCAATGGTTGGATGTACCTTTTCCTGAGATTTTCTTCAAGAAATTTGTCCTGTAGCTTCTGTTCTGCTGGTGTCAGTGGGTAAATCTTACAGTCTCATGGTAAGAAGTCCGATTTCAGGTTGATGGCATGATTGTAGGGCCTGGATGGTGGAAACTGTTCTGATGCTTTCTTCTCAAAAACTGGTATGAATTCTTGATATTCTTTGGTTACCAGTTCTTTAATAGGCTTCTTTTCCTTCTTTTCAACCTGTTGTGCCAAGGTTTGCAAGACAGAAGTTTTTGCCCTGATGTCATATCCCTATACGGCACAGCACATGTCATCCCTGCACTGCTCACAATCAATCCCAATGCTTTCCCAATTTCCTGCTCATCTCTGGGTTTACTCAGGTTTACTCCAGTCCATTTCCATATTCATATTCACTTTGTTTCAGCCACAGACTATACTTTTTGTAGTATGCCTCTTCACATTAACATTCAATTCATATTCCTTAGCCCTCATCATATGTTCACTTTCTATTGACCCACTTACTTCTCCATGCACTAGTATAATTGTAGTGTTTTGTGTATTACTCTAGTTATCTAGAGTTTTTAGTATTTAAGTACTTCGGATGTATCATAGTACTTCAGTTTGTTAATTATCTACATTCACAACTTCTACATTTTGTCCTCAACATCCTTACAAGGTCTCTAAACTACCTCTGAATCCTCCCCTGTCATCCCCACTCGTATTATCCCTCTCGTCATTGCACTACATGCTCAACGAGATCTCCGGTCTCTGGAGATCCCTCCTGACCAACCCTTCAGTCAGGAAGTTGAGTATCAAACTCTGTTATATTTGAATCAGCCCACTCACTGTTATCTGTAAATTGGGTGTTAAGAACGAAGGAGGTGCACCACATAAGCTGAAGCTGTCGCCCATCTCAATCTCCTGCTTTGGTAGTGCTTGAATGCATTTACCAGAGATATCCCTGGAGACTCCAGAACCTCTCTCTGTTATATCATGCACTCTATCTATCTGGAAACCTCTGGACTATATCCTGGAAGACCAGTTTGTGACACCTGATGAAAGTGTATTCGTAGGGGTCTGTGGAAGTTTCCAGAGTGTGTGCTGTGTTATCTCCGAGGATGAAGGTGCTAACAAGGAGTGATTCCTCATTTTTGTCTTCTTCTGTGGTGATTTTTTGAGGTAAAACCGGGGTTGTGACCGTGACTGTTTATTTTTGTTTCCTATCATTTTCTCTGTATTTTCTAACTATCTCAGAGAAATCTGGTTGGATTTGGGAGGGATTGATTTCCAGGGTTCATTTGTGCCAGTTAATTCTTGGGTTTATCTGGGATAACCAGGGTAGTCCGAGGATCATCTGTTCTTTGCTGAGGCCAGAGATGAGGAATCAGGTTCGGAGTTTGATTCCTCCAATGTGAAGGTTCTGCCATGTGTAATGCATGATACTTCCTGTCTTGTTCTGGGTTCTGTCAACATTGTATACCATGATGGGTATGTCCAAAGGTTCCATTTTTAGATTATTTTGTTTGGCAAACTTCTGATCCAAAAATATTCCTCCAGCTCCAGAGTCAATGAGAGGGTTTGTTCTGACTTTTCTCTCAGTAATTGTAGCATCGATGTTCATAGAGTTTCGATTTCTTGTAGCTACAATTACATTCGAGATAGTAATGGAAGGTGGGTTTAGCATCGGTCTAATCCACCATTTTAAAAACCCTGTTTCTCAATTTTGTCATAAGCTTTTTCTTTGTCTTCTTCAGACAATTCTCCCATCATGGCTCTGATGTGGGCCATGGTGTCCTTGTAGTTCTTCTTCGGCATGCTGGTGGAAGCATTCTGGGAATTCCCAGAATACTTTGTGCAGTTGCATGATAGGTGTCCTACTTCACAGCATCTGAAGCAGGCACCCTTCTTCATCAGTTCAGTTCATTGTTTGTCAGATAATCTGCCGATGGAGATCTTGTCAACATCCATGGCATTTGGGTCCCTTTTGGCAGGGATTGGGGTCAGAGTATATCGGGGAATGTGGAAGTGTTTTCCACTATCCTTCTGGTTTCCTTTCTGGTTCCTGATTCTGGCAGTGATTGCTGCTCCATGCCTATAGTTGTTGTTGTATTGGGCAGCAAATTTGTACCAGTCTTTGATGGTCGAGGTGACTGTGTCTCAATCATGGATCTTGGTGAGGAGGCTGGGTTTTAACCCCTCCATGAAGTATTTGATCAAGGCCATGTCTTCAGTGAGGTTTGACTCTGAAAAGGTGGTTCGTTCTGTAGGGTAGATATGACAATAAAATCGTTTTTACCACCCTATAGACTGGTCACTACCTCTCAAGTTCG
>JASFDH010002458.1:0-10883 GCA_036937195.1 Nidularia pulvinata | reverse complement strand
TTCGTTTCAAGACTTAATCTCTCCGTGTTACGCTCCACATCGACTTACGACAGCTCGTCGATTGCAGTGTACTCACACTTATCGACAGCTTAGTTTATTACGTCTATCACGATGAATCACCGTTGCTATCACCTAAACCCCTACCAATCACATTGTCACAGAATATTACTACCAAGGCGCAAGTTTCATGTCAAGTGGCTGGCATTGATTGCCTGGATCATGGAGGAACTGGGCTTGTGACTCATTGCTGGTATGCGAACCACACTTCAAGGTCTCATATAAACGTGGCAAACTTTATAACTCCAATAGTTCAAGGGTAGTATTCGAACGCTTCGCCCGTGCTCAACCTCATGGTGTTCCCAACATACATCGCGTCGTCCTCGTCTATCGAGCATGTTCACAATTCTGCCTTTGCGCGACTTCGCTCCTGTGAGCTCTCTTGGTAGGCTAGTAATGTATATGATATTTGGTCAAATTTTACCATCTCCCACTTTCTTGACATCATGCAATATTTTATCATTGAACTCTTCGATGCTAAGGTAATGCCCAAATATGGATATATTGGACGTCTTTCATTTTTTACATGAAAGATTGAGTATCCTGCACTCGCAGTGATCAGAAACCGATGAAGTCGCGTTTGACCCCGGTGACCTCGTCATACAAACGGATTAGGCGCCGCCATCCAAAGTAAGTATTCTTTCTATTGTCTATACTCCGTTCTGAAGCGGGCAAGTACTACAGGTGAAATCGTTACAATATCAATTGTTTAAACTAATAATGAGCTAAATTATAATATCTGGAAAGAGCGAAAACAACTTGCTGATGATTCTCTGACATGTGTGGCAGAACGCTTGCTCATCGATCCACCACTATCGATGCAGCACGCCCTGAGACATTTTGAAACCCAGGTAAAAGCAACGCGGCCTCCACGAATCGAGGAAGCGCCTTGGACAGGGTATAACACAGCCAAGTTCAGGCGGTCGACTCTGCGACGCGACTCTCATATCTCGACTAGCAACGTTACCGCACACTTTACCCAGACCTCGTCCTTGCCCTCTATTATCTTCAGCTACAATGGCGACTGCGACATCACAACCCGAGTCTTCTACCCCTGGTGTTCCTATTATTTCAAAGCAAGAAATGAGCGCATTCTCGGCTTTATATAGTAAGTCCACACCGCATTTGAAAGTCTTTGAACACTGTACATGCCGCCTGACCTTCATATCGTGGTATCCTCATAGACAGATTCTCAACCTTCTTTGCTGCGCCTCCACCTCCACTCCCAGCTCCGACCGGCAAATCTTCTTTTCGTAGCCGGCCTTCATCCAGTGAATCAATTTCAGCTTCTGCTACACCTATTCCACGTTATTCTCCACGTCCACCTGCATATGAACCTGCTAGCATCGCTGGTCCTGCAGTACTCGGGGTGATTACCCCCAACTCTCCGACGACTTCGAACACGTCTCCACGCTCTGCTCCACCTCTTGACAAGCCTCAGTACCATGCATCTGGCATTGCCATATTTACGGGTGACACACAAGACTTAGAAGAGGTAGTCGACTTTTGGATCCAGATTTCGGAGCACATGCGCGAGAATAAGAACTGGACAGACTTCCAAAAGGTCAAATTCTTCCAGGGGCATCTGCACTCATACGCAGCAATGTGGTTTGCGAAACTGAAGGAAACATATAAGGAATCCTGGTATAGTGTGTCGGAAGCATTTAAAGAGAGATGGCTGGGTGAGCAGCCTCACGCTGAAATGTTCACGAATGCCTGCGGCTTAGAATTCGATGGTGGAATGTTCAATTGCGCTGGAGGGCATGTGACATTCGTCGCAAATGGAGCTCATACTCAGGGTTTAGTTGAGCAACCAACTCAAGATGAAGGAGGACGCACCGCTATGATGTTCCAAGGCCTGCAAAAATCAAAGTTCCGCCCCGGCGGAGTTTACAATGCCACAGTCAAGGATGTATACTATTATGGGTATGCTGTTCCTACAGAGGCCAACATGACCAAGTACGTTTCTTGGCCCAGTTTCCCCTTGTAAAATTAATATTGTGGAATTTCAGGTGAAACGCCCAACTTGTCGAAATAGGCTGTGCTGCAGTGGTTATACGAGTTCGACATATTTCCTGGTGACGAGGAATAGTGAAGATATGGGATCCCGGAGTCGATTATTGTCGCTGGTGACTACTGCAACCATTGTACCCTCCTTTTCTTTGTTTTTTTCTATAATATTCTGAATTTCGCTATGACTCTAAGTCGCCCATGATCAATTTTCTATGTACTGGTATGAATATATATTTTTGTCATGACAGGTTAATAACCACATCGTGGGGCAACGCGAAGAGTGATGCCCAAAACGGATTTATTTGTGTGTTAAAAACACTACAAATCTTCACATCTCCCCGTGGTGCATACCAAATACACTTACAAAATATTTCTGGAAAAGAGAGCGATTCAGGTGAGCCAAGAGGCATAGGGAGAGAATCTCTCGGTGAAGTTAAATCACTTCGTCCAAGTCTTCCTGTTGTCCTCAAACGTTTAATCGTACGAGGTGTGCATCAGTAAGATTTACGAGGGTAGCAGAACTATTCGGATGAGGTGCAGAACATAGCAAGAGCAAATATCTGTAGAGGGGAGTCATCTTGTCCAAATCTTCATATACTAATGTCAGTTGTGGAAGGGCAAGTGTGGATAACTCGGGTGTTGCCCCATTCTAGAATCATCTGGGAATGACAATGCACTCAGGCTTCAGGAGTGAGAACAGGAACTTGGAGGACCTGGAGGGGATTTTGTACGACACTGGGCATGAATTTCAGCCAAATTATGCATGACAATAAATGTAAGAAGAAAAGAAGAACAAGGTGATGGAAGTTGAAGCAAATGAAGGCTGAATATGCAAAGACAAAATGATAAAAGCAAACCACATCTCAAAAAGACTCATGTGCCAAAAAATCAGATCAAATCTGAGGATATTATTTGCTCCTTTCCAAGTCTTCAAAGGAGCCCTCAGTTACCAACAACAGCTGCTGAATGACAAAAAAATACCACAATTTAATCACTGGCCTCAAAGCTATTATCCCAGGGCATTGTGGCCAGTAGAATTTTGTGGATATATCACCAAATATGATAAAAATTACCTTGTGAAATACAAACACAGTTGCCCTACTCAATATCTTGAATTTTGAAGGGCACAAGGATGAGAAATTGAATATGCCAATTCTATTGCACACCAGGGAGACATTCCTCATTGCAGTGGAGGTGATTGTATAATTTGTATTCAATAAATTATGTTCACACTATTATAGGGAAAGGGCATTCATTTTATCATAACCTTCAGGAACAGGAGGCTACAATATGAATGCAAGGAATCATCAAGCACCTGGACAATACATGTTTTATCAATGTGCATGCCCTCCACAATTCTCACCTTCACAAGATCCTTTCTTGAAATCTCACAAACTTCAGTTGCATTTTTCTGATCAATATGGCAATTTCTACAAGTTTGCTGCAAGCCTTTAGATCACTAGACTGGCAGCTTGAAAGGCTGCAGTGGAGTAGTCAGCACAAACCCAAAACAACTGCAAGCACTGCCACCTCAGACAAGGCTAACATGTAAGGGATGCAAATGGCATTGACATATTTATCAAACAATATCATATCCCAGTTACAATAGCCACCCATATGCTCTGCACCAGTTTCCATCAATCCTGATGCTTTCCTGATTCTCTGCCTTACTCAGGTCTATTTCCATTTCTCAATTACTATGTTTCAGCAACAGACACTAGTCTTTCAACAGTATATCCTTTTCATTAACATCTGGTTTGTATCCTCTGGCCATTGTCAGATGCTCTCTTTCACTTGACCCACTTGATTCTCCCTATCACTTGGTATGACTTAGTGCTTATTGGTATTTAGGTAGCTATTGTTAGATATTGTAGGAGAGCCTCAACAACTACAAACAAATAGGTACAAATAGGCTTATTAGATACCTGTTTGTAGATTGTTATCTCTTATCAATTGTCATCATCTTTGGCCTTGGTCCACTCTTGTGTCCCATTTTAACAGCTATATTCCTTAGTATTCAAGCACCCTAATTGTACTGTAGTACTTGTGTTTGCTAATTACTACTACTAGCCTTACTTTCACTGGCTAAGCTGCCTCTGACAAACTTCAACTTTTTATACTCACTAAATCCCCTCTCATCAAGATTACTTGCTCTTGACAAAATCTCCAGTCTCCAGAGATTTTTTAAAATCTGCCACTGGTCAGGAAGCTAAGTATCACATACCTTTATCTATGGACAAATCCACTAATCATCTCCTGCAATTTAATGTTAGGAACAAAGGGGGTGCAGCACATAAGCTAAAGCCATTGTCTGTTCTTGACTCCCCCACTCCCTTTGTTGAAGTACTAGAACACATTTCCAGAATTTTATCTGGAGTTTCTAGTAACCTCCCCTGTCCCTAACAAGTTACTGGAAACTCTATGTCTTACATAGAAATGAATTCTTAATAAACAATTAGAATATCAATGACAAGCTTGTGAGTCAGGTGCAATTTCTTGTACCCACAGTGCTATATGATCTGTGCACACCCAAGCTTTTCTTTTATCCTCTCTTTAATCCCACTTTCTTTGTTTGCCAGCACAAATTATCACTTCTTGACCCTAGCTTACTTGTGAATGATAGTCTTTCCTCATCCACCACTCCCTTTCACACATGTCTCTGATTGCAAACTATATGTGAGTTCCAAGTTCACATCACCATTATCACAACAAAATTTCAGGTTGTGATTTGCCTTCATACTCTAAGTGCTCTTTGTGTAACTTTATCTGTCTGGTGGTATTTGATTGTAGCAAATAATGTTTATGCATCATAACATCTAATTATGGTTGTTTACAGTCTATTGATCTAATACTGCCTGTAGCTCTTGGACAGATATTAATTAAAGGGGGGTGGGGGAAAAACCACAGACTCTGGGGATATCTCTAGAAACACATTCAAGTGCTACCAGAGATTAGAGATCAGAGAATATATGGCAGCTTCAACTTATGTGCTGCACCCCCTTCATTCCTAACATCCAATTTACAAGTGACAATTAGTGGGCTTTTTCAGAGTTAAGAGTGTGCAATACTCAACTTCCTGACCAGAGATCCCATTGAGCATGGATAATGACAATGAGAAGAGATTTAGCAAGTGGAGATAGTTAAGAGTATTCAGAAGTAGCTTAGCCACTTAGTAGAGGCTGGTAGGGATGTTAATTCACAAACTGAAGTACTGTGGTACAATCAAGATGCTTAAATACTAAGAAATGTAACTACCCAGATTAATACTGCAAAGTACTAAAACATACTAAAGTGGAGAAGTAAGTTCGTCAAAAGAAAGAGGGCATATGATTATAACTAAGGAATACAGACTAAATGTAAATGCAGAGGATATAACTGGTGTCTGTGGCTGAAACATAATGATCATAAAAATGGAAACAGGCTGGAGTGAACCTGAGTAAATTGGAGAAAAGCAGAGAGTTAGGAAAGTGTCAGGATTGATTGTAAATAGTATGGAGGTTGCAAGTGATGAATCATGACCAGGATATGACAGAGGGCAACACTATCAGGATGACAAGGCAACTAATACCAATGAGCAGAGGAGAGTAGAAATTACCTGTAGATAGATGCAAGAGAAGCATTTGAGGACAGGGTGACAGTGGGTATCCTTATTTGGCCTTACAACCTGGATCCAGTGTGCTGTATATTCCACACCAGACTTTCACCCCCACTTACAAGACTGCCATCTTTATTAGAGGGATTGCATATGCACACTCTATGTAAAGTTGTGGTGTGCTTTTCACCTAGTGTGATATTTTTGTTGCACATAAGCAACATTGTAGACAATGCCTTCCTGGGTTCAAATTACCATGAAACATTTACCACCAGTAAACATCATCAATCTGAATTGTGGACTCATATGTCTTCTCAAAATCATGCAAAATTCACAAAGAAATAGGGAAGAGGTTTATCACCTAGTGTCTTGAGGGTACTGAAAACTGATTGCCTCACAGCATTTGATGCTATGGGGCATGTAACAGATTCTTCACTCCAGGTGATATGTGCAACATCATTTTATACAGGGTGTGCATACACAATCCCTCTATTATCATAGAGCTCTTGCATGTGGTATGAGCCAAGGTGTAGGAATTAAATCTATTATCATCCATACCATAAATCTATAGATAATTTTGAATCAAAATCATATTGTTTCAAATAAATTAAGAATAAAAAACATGAGCATATTTATGTCTGGCCAATAGGAGAATTTTTGGGGGTGACATGTAGGAAGCTTAGAGGTAAAATGTGGTTCAACTATAACATAAATTCATTATCAAGATAATTCTATTTGTAAACCCTGGTACATGCAAGAAATCCTGCTCTCTATTGGGAGACCCATGTACTAATGTTGACACTTGACCAGTCCTCTAGAAGCTTGAAACAGCATGTGGTGTTTAATTCTGGGCACACCTAAGTGTTTATATGCATGCCCCAGTTGTGTCTATAAGCAATCATGAGTACCATGTAATAGTAATAGTTAAATGACATGTCTGAAAATTCTATGTCTATTCTTAGAGGAGAGGTCAACAGCTAGGATTGTGCCCATGATGCCAGCACAGCCATATGTCAGACACACAAGCAATACACTCAATAGTGCAGTGTTGAGGTTTTCTAATCACTCAGAGAAGGACAGGAATAAGGGAGTAGGAATGAGCACTGTATTGCTAGCAGAGAAAGGACCAGCTCAAGACTGGGGTTCTGAGTACAAATGATGTACCTAAATACTACCTAGCTCATGTACTATGCATGTACTACTCATGGTCTATGCATGTAAGTAAGAAGAAAGCCTTGTGTTGTCCTCATGAGCACAGTTGCCCCATGATACCCATGGAGTGTCCATGTGTTATTTCAGACATTAGATGCTCCTATGATAAGACCCAAAGATAAGATAATGATAATTTCCAAAAAGAAAAGGCAAATTCATGACACCCTGTTCAAAGTGAAGTTGAAGCCTGCAATGACAAGACCACTAGCACAACCAAGAGTGCTGTTCAGCAACTTCAAGAATGGTGAATGCCAAGGTACATCACACCACTATGTTGGTCTCAAATCACGAAATGATGAGGGCTATCAGTTTTGTGTTCAACTTGCAATTGTGATGTGATGGTGGTGGTGCTCTGCCAGCATTTGGAGTCCCAGAGTCAATTGAGACAATATCACAATAATCAAATCAAACACCCTAAATTCATGACTCCAACAAATGGAAATGCTTATGCATTCATTCATTGCATTTTATGCATAAAATCAATAAACATTTGTATAGATTAGAAGGCCAAACATAAGTCTAGCAAATTTCTAAGAGATAGGAAGATGAGAACATATTTTAATTTTTGAAATAGTCAAAGTGATTCAAATAGCTGGTAAGCTATGACTGAGAAAATTATCCCATGCAAGTGATCACCAATCACAGGCAGTGCTGCAAACTTTCAAAGAACCTCCACATTGCAGGGTTTTAGTTGAAACCCCTTGTTGGAGATTGATCCAATATAATTGTGAACTTACTAGAAGGAAGATATCTCAAGGTTAGTAATGGTCTTAGTGATTAGATGAGCAAATATTGACTCAGTAGTTATCTTCTGTAGGTATCTAGAATTATGTAGAGTACTTGTCCAGTGGTATATTGTTGTAAATTTCCTATATGAATAACCTTTGTGACAACTTGCTCAGATCCCTTGAACCCAGAACAAGACTTAAACCTCTTAGACCCAGTCTAGAGGCTCATCAAACTTAAGCTACTCCTAGAAAGAGACTTAGTGACTCAACAGCTGTCCTTTACAACAGGAATTATTTTGTACCCTAAACCCAAGAACCTAATATATGGTTTCACCACTGTTGGACCAAACTCAAACCTTGAACCTACAAACTCTGCTTTGAATTTATAATGAAGGCTTAATTGTCATAACAAAAGGTCAAGCTGAACACTACACCTGTCTTACCCAGGACAGACATCACCAGAGCCCTTTGACATCACATCTTGAATCTTCAGAGCACCAAGATTTGACTAATATATGGTCCTGTCACCCAAGGCTACAAACCATTCTGAGAAGTGCATGTCATTGACCCATAAACACTGAGCACTGAATGCTAAATAAGCTGCAAACACAGACATCTGGGTCACCCAAGACTCAAAGAAGGTTAGGCAGGGGAAAAAATCTCTTGCATTGAGAGCCAGAAAGGAATCAGGATGCAATGTGCTCTTGAGTTGCTGCACATACAGTACTCATGTGTGGGATGTGAGTGTGACATGCATCATGGTGAATGGGACTCAGACAACAGTTCTGAATGCCCAGGCTCTGCTCATTAAATCTGCCTGTCTCCATTGCTTCCCAGTTATTAAAACATATAATAATTCTAAATGATAAAAGCACATGTTTGAAAAGTTCTATGCTATGTATCTTATGTTAAAATAAATGATGCAGTCTTGACAATTTCAGAGAAAGTTTGTTCTCAGAAGGATAAAGGGAGGTTCCAAGAGGAAAAATAGATGAGTATCTACAACAATAGTAGACTAAATATATACTATTAAATGTGAAACATATATACTGATATGCCCTAGGCAGATCTACACCTGAACACTCAGGAAAAATTGCATCTTAGCATCCAAACTATGATATTAGTGAACAAAACTATCTATGACAGGATAAAGTACAATAGCAAAGCCCTAAGTACAGGAGAAAACAGGCTAGCTAACATAGAGGAGGACCTGGAGTGCTGTCAAGAACTGGTCTTCCCGGGGTATAGCCCAGAAGTTCCAGATGGATAAGTGCATGAGATCAACAGAGAGAGGTTCTGGAGTCTCCAGGGATATCTCCAGTAAATGCATTCAAGCACTATCAAGGCAAGAGATCAAGATGGGCAATGGCTTCAGCTTATGTGCTGTGCCTCCTTCGTTCCTAACACCCAATTTACAGATAACAATGAGTGGGCTGATTTGAATATAACAGAGGTTGATACTCAACTTCCTGACTGAAGGGTTTGTCAGGAGGGATCTCTGGAGACTGGAGATCTTGTTGAGCGTGTAGTGCGACGACAGGAGGGATAATACAAGTAGAGATGACAGGGGAGGATTCAGAAGTAGTTTAGAGACTTCATAAGGATGTTGAGGACAAGATGTAGATGTGG
Organism: Nidularia pulvinata; assembly: GCA_036937195.1. Classification (NCBI taxonomy): domain Eukaryota; kingdom Fungi; phylum Basidiomycota; class Agaricomycetes; order Agaricales; family Nidulariaceae; genus Nidularia; species Nidularia pulvinata. The sequence goes on along the minus strand of JASFDH010002458.1, from coordinate 1,652 downwards.
TGAATGTAGATAGATAAGTAATTAACAAACTGAAGTGCTACAATACATTTGAAGTACTTAAACACTAAAAACTCTAGATCACCAGTAATATGCAAAACACTACAATTATACTAGTGCGATGGAGAAGTAAGTGGGTCAAGAGAAAGAGAACATATGATGAGGGCTAAGGAATATGAATTGAATGTTAACACAAAGAAACATACTACAAAAAGTATAGTGTGTGTGGCTGAAACAAAGTAAGTACGAAAATGGAAATGGACCGGAGTAAACCTGAGTAAACCTGGAGATGAGCAGGAAGTCGGGAAAGCATCGGGATTGATTGTGAGCAGTCCGGAGGTAGCATGCACTACACTGTATAGGGATATGACAAGTGCAGCAGCACTGAATATAGCACCAGCATCTGGAACCCTGATGGAACCAACATGGCTAAGCTGTGACCAAGAGTGGCTATAGCCCAGCTGAACAAAGACAATGGTGACATTTTTTGGCTTGAAATGTGAGTTCTAACAGTCACACACAAAGAAAGAAAAGGGAACATAGTTAGAATGTTGCACAAAAGAAGACCATAATGGTAATCATGTGTGAACAAGATGTAAAATTATTATAGACAAAAGATACTGAGTGATACTACCTAAGTAACAGGTGTCTACCAGGCACTGGCAGAATATAAATAAGAGAAACCCAAATGGAGAGGGTGTCCAGATATGTAATTAGGCTCAAAGAAAGAAAGCAAAAATAGAAATAAAAGTCACTGGCAGGATACCATTCTGGAGAATAAATATGAATAAACATTAAATCCCAGTAGAGATGCCTGAAATATGAGTGAACTGAGAACCTAGCCAGGGAATCAGCTAAAAATAGAAACCGGGATGGGATAAATGCCTGAGGGCAAGGAAAAAAGAGGGCAACAGGGATTTTGCCCCTGTTCTCTCACAATGCAATCCACAGTGACAAGCTCTTCAGCTCCTGCAATGCTAAGTCAAGAGGTACAAGCTAATCTTGGTTCAGTTTCGAAGTTAGACATGCTAGCTAGAGTTAGTACTTTGAGAGTGAAAACCAACTTATACCTTATTCTAAGAGGGCAACAAACTAAGTACAACATAACTAAGCCCAAGGATGAATCCTGCAGCTGTGTTATTGAATTGAGAAGTCTGAGGGACAGGAAGACCATCCATCTGACTAAATTAGTGAAAAGTGCAATTTCAGGAGAAAGGAAGATCATCTCCTGGAATCCTTACCCAATGAAAGAAGGAAGACCACTGTGCTTGGGGGAAATAAGGGAAAGGAAGACCATCTCTATCTAGTTATTTTAGAGAGTTTATTTGTATCTATAAGGGAAGGAAGATCACCCTTGGAGAATTAGGAGATTATATTGAGAGAAAACACATCCACACTTAGAGAAAATTGGCATTGCAAACTCTAGAGACAGGAAGACCATCTCAACAATTCTGTAGCTAGATTAGCGAAAATGAAGACCATTCACTACAGCTAGCTTGCCTAGTGCCAGGCATCATTCTATCATAACTTGTGCATTTTGTGCTGCATTTTTTAATGCACTCATTTCAGACTTGCCCCCACATACACCGCGGACGCTGCCCTATAATTTCACCGATTTAGGTTTGAATAAATAGTGAATAATATTAAAATAACTT
>JASFDH010002457.1:0-10885 GCA_036937195.1 Nidularia pulvinata | reverse complement strand
ACACTTCCTGACTGCAAATAATCATGAAACAGTTCAAGTAAAGTACTATGCATTTCTTGCTGTGTTTCTGAAGATGTCAAGTCAGCAAAAGAGGTGCTTGGAGAAAAAAAGGATGACTAACGTCTATCGTGGACAAATAACCCATTAAATATATGTTATCATAAGCTAACTAGTTTTTGTATTTTCCGGTGTTCCTGCATATGAAAGATTGTCAGCTACAGTTCCGCACGACCAATGCCAGAATACGCACGGGTATATGGGTAGCCTCGTGATCCACATGAACAAATGCCCTCTCGACATTGGGCAGAACCTCGATCTTATCCTGCAGCTTCTGACTGACATCATGCGCTTTCCAGAGTGGAGTATTGGCGTCCATAACGATGTCAATTTCCACGAAGTAGTCCTGCCGATACGCCGAATGTTAGTTCGGATCTCCAACAATCCCATATGGGAGGTTGCATTAGGGTACTTACAGGACCGCTCTAAAGTCGATGCAACCGCAAAAGGTCAGCGAAAACACGCGATGTGAAGGGGGTGAGGGCGACTGACATGGTATGCGCGCACGGTGTCGACCTTCTCGATGTCTTCGCTAAACGTGGCCGCTTTGTAGATGAGGAGCTGGATGAACTCGTGGGGCGCTGACTTTCCCGCCAAAAGCTCGAATTCTCCGTAAATTGTACGCGTCCATGCAATGATGACGCCCAAACCGATCTACAAGGCAAAGTTATATGAACTGCCCGAGAGAAAGGAGACGAGAAGCGCACGATGATCGCACCCATAGGGTCCAGATCTGGAGAAGAAGAGAAGTCAGTTAGGCCGCAGATGAAGACAGCTTCTAACCACGACTAACACCACCGCAGTTTACTCCCGCCAGTGGACATAAGAATACCTAATGAAAAAAGTTGAACATCAAATCGAAATTGGGCGCAGGTAACATACCGAAGGTGTTTATCCAGAGGTCGTTGCGGTGGTCTTCCCAGAGGACGCGAACTTGGCTTGACTGATTCCGGAGTGAGTAGCTGTAAAGGAACAGTATAAACTTGACACCTAGAGAAAGGATAGCTCAGTTAAAAAAATCTGCTATGGAAGTATGCAGTACTTACCAAGTGCCGCGCCGACGGCTATGATAGAATTAACGTGGAATTCTTTAAGTTCATTGTCATTCTTGGCGATAAGAGACCGAAGAGATTCCACAATGACGATAAGATTAACGCAGCCCATACTAGGGAGCTAATATGAGCTCATTGAGCGACGTGAGATGTCTTTGCACTTACAGGGAGCCTTAAATGACACGGGGTGAGCCTGGTTTACAACACAAGAGGATAGGAACACACCGTAGACAACGTTTCCAATGGTCTCCAGACGAGCGCCACCGACAGGCCATTTGTTGACATCCAGCTTAGATGACTTTTTGTGCAACCAAAAGAGCAGGACATTGCTGCCAATATCGAAGACGGAGTCGATACCAGTGGCCAGCAGTGATAAAGACACTGCTGAGATGGCGGCATACACTAGATAAAGGGCGTTAGATGTGCACAGCCTTGACAGTGAGGAATTACGCACACTGAAGTATACAGAGAGCGAAGTTGGAAATAAGGCTGGCGTATACCGCTATTTTGACCTAATCGCGACAAAGGACAGGTGTTCAGGGAGGCAGGAGGGACAGGGACGACGGGAGATGCGCACCGGTAGACGGGTTGCCTCCTCTTCTTGTTTTGCCTCTTCTGTATGATCCTCCATAGGCTTAAGCAGGGAAACGATGAGCTGTGAAGAATCCCGGCGGGCGCATATCAGAAGGGAAGGACGGGAGATTAACTATTCGGAGACGCACTTCGTTCTGTCGGGCCTGGTACTTGGCGATACGCTTGCCATTCTTGCGGCGACGGATACCAGCGAGCTCCTCGTCTGAAATTATACCGTCGCGCATTTGAAAGGGATCGATTGGGACGACACTGGCCGATGATGATGCAGCGGCCTCAACGTCGATATCGAACTTAAAGGGAGATCCGGGTACCGCTGCGTCGGAGGCCTGCGCCTGCAGGAGTGGTACGTCAGTGACGAGGGTGGTTGCGAGAAAGAAATTGGACAACGTACGGCGGTGGGGTCGGTGCATTTGGAGCCCGACGACTGGGATGTCTGATCGTCCACCATAGCGTCCTAGAGCGAGGACGAGGGAGGTATGTATTGAGGAGAAAAGAGAGGCGGAGAGTGGGAAAACCCGAAACAGTGGATAGGACGGGAATCTGATCGAGTCAATCTGGGCGGAGGGGTGTACCGTGTATTTGGTTTCCAGCGTTGTGGTACTGGCGAATGGTCGGAAGCAAATCGATGGCGCACGACTGGATACGATAATTCAGGTTTTCAGACAAGAGCAGCGCAAGAGGGGACTGCGGGAGGTATGCGATTCCTAGCGAGCCGGAAGGAGCATGGGCCCTTTTCTCCCCTACGATATGTTCGCGCGCCGCCCCAATATCAGATAACAGGCCACAACAACATCGATGCGGCACGTGCGTCATCACATCCACGCGCAGGTACTGCCGCACCGCCCACCACCCTGCATGCCGCCCCTGACAGCTCCACCAGATCTGTATCCACCACGTTGGGCACCAGATCGCCTAGCTGGGGTACGAAGACAAGGATTTGGGTCTCTTGGGCCTTCCACGGCACAGTTAGCTGGCACTCGCAGTCGCCCCCTCCTCTTCACCGTCCTCAACACCAATGGACGACCGCGCCTCCTCCGTCGCAGCACTCATGCCTGTGTTCTTCATTCTCGCATTCGTGATGTGATTCATTCCTGGCCGCTTACTCCCCCGCAACGCTAATTTAGCGTCATACAGTGCCGCTGCGTTATTCTGGTGCTTGCTATCATCGTGCTTGGGGGCCCCCATATTACGGTCGCTCTCACAACTATGGGACTACGCCATGCTCAGCTCCAGGTCAGGCTCAAACCCGTCTACGAGGCGGAGACGGGTATTCGGAGACGAAGGGCAGGAGATATGGGAGATGGAGTACCGAGGACGAGCAGGCTAGCTGCGCGCTCTCTGAACATTGCACACGCTCTTCTTGGTTCAACACTTTGTACGCTATCATTACCAGGTTGTCGAATTCCAAGGATCTCCTTCCCTTCACGAAAGTTGCGATTGCGCCGTATTCCATTTCTCAGAAGACGCGTGACGCCGTCTTTGCCAAGGCTGACGCCCCATACCAAGCAGTCTTCTGCCTTGTTCTCATCCTCGACAAGATATGTATTAGCACGGAGCTAATTCCGCTGGCCTCGATAGCTCCTTTTGATCCATGTATCGTGGGGAATATATATTCGGCTTGAATCCACTGAGCACTCAACTGCAGATTGTTCTAGTATGCAAATCATCTACACGTTATGCTGTGACGCAGGATCCTTATGTTAATACCAGCTCCTGTCAGTTTTACTTCTCTGGTCCGCAAGCCCTGGTGAAGAAAAGCAAACGATTTGACAACCTCCTCGCTTATCTGATAAGCTGGGTGACTACTGATAAGGGATCCTTACATCACACAAACCTTCCAGCACCACGGCTCGACGTCCAAACCCCACAGCGCCGAATCCTCCGCCTCGAGGAGAGCTCGGGTACAGTAAGCTACCCCGTATTTAGTGGAATTTTCAGGCTGCTGTCTCCGCGGAATCCACAGTCTCCTGTATCTCACCCACTGCCTGCCACTGTAAACAAGCGTTTTCACCCCACGTTATGTCATTCCGACGGCGGGTGAGTATTATCTGTCTGTTCTTTGTTCTGTGATAGCCTGGTCGACATCACGAGGTGCAGGTTTTTATTTATCTCGCTGTAACAGCCACCCTCGAAGCAAGTTTTAAAATAAGCCATCGCCGTCCCTTTCGGATTGCAAAGGCTGCAGATCAATCTTGTTTTTCGCATTCTCCGTGCTTCCACGTACTACTCACGCGAGGCTTGCAAACCCTATGTCCAGCGCGTATCTCCGCATATCAGCGGATTGCATTTTCACGCAGCTTTTTTTTCGTGCTCTACAACATGTCGCTGCGCATCATTGGCGCGACTGCATCATTTATTACACCTTTGTCGCCACGGGAGCACATACTAATCTGCACTCCTCCTTTACCACGTGCAGAGTTCTGCGGGGCCAAATTCTTGCTCTCGCTCCCGCTGGGGAGTTCATTGCTTTATTAACTCCGGCTCCAGGCGGTGTTCACTGCAGCGGATCTAAGCTCTGGGTTATGAACAGGCTCATCTCCACCTCTCTGAGTCCTCGGTTCGTGAGAGGCGGCACCCGAACTTCGAATTGATAGATGCTATCCGCGTGTTCATTTTTAGGATCGACAGCAAATTGGCAGTAATTTGTCAACTGGCAAGTTATATATCGGTGTTCGTCTTCACGGTGTTAATTGGAACTGAATGTTGAGGCTATGTTTATTCTTCGCTTTCTTCTTTTCCTGTGCAACGGTATGGATCGCAATAAACCCATGGTTTTTCGCCACTAATCATGGTCCATGGTGAATCTGCTTAAGTATCGGTACTTGCACATCTGCAGCTCATCTCCGGTGTTAGCCTTGCATTTCCCTCTGTAAATTATAACCGTTACTGTTGCTTTGAAAGTTTTGGTACATACCCGGCCCGCGCGGCCCCGGGATCGTGGGAAATTTCTGGTTTAAGTCTTCTCAACTTCAACGTTCTTGAGTTGCAACTGCTCCATTTGACTTCCTCCCCTCACTTTATGGCTTCATCTTTGACTCAAACTGACTTTTCAACGACGCCGCCGGCCCTGATGCAAGACAAAAATTGCGTTCATGTACTGTCTTGAAGCTATGCCCCCCTCGAGAATCGATAGCAACTAGATAGTATGTTCAATGCTACTACAAGATTCTAGTTGCTTTCTAAACAGTGCACCTCCTATGCGCGTGGATACTGTCTGACGCCACTCAAGGGAATTCGACGCTTTGGTTAATGAACATGCTATTCGATGTGTCGCAACCATATCTTCGATTACACTACCTTGGTCGCTAGTTACTTCTTCGTGCGAGCTTCCGAGCTCTTCGTCTCTCTAGTGAGACTTCGAACGTACACTTTCAGCCCATGCATCATTATGACAGTTCACTCGCGGCAATTCAGCGAGATGAACAATGTTCTCGTGCGGTGCCAGGAGATGTTTCCTCAATATAGACGTAGTCAACTATCCATTGTCAAAGCCAAAGTTAAAGCATGGTAACTAAGAAACGATGTCAGGGCAGATGTAGCTCGGCTAAAAGGGGAAGCGTTATCGTTTTACTCGAAGTTCATAATATGTGGTAATTTCTCACCTGAACTGCTCAAGACTTACCAGTTTTAGTAGGCCTACGCAGCAGCTCATGCAGAGCAGACGTCTCTGCATGTAGAACACGCTCTTCTTGCACACGATACGGAGAACCATTCCAACCTCAGACATTTCGAAGTGCTGGTAATCTACATACTTTGAATACTGAGTATGGAGGCCAGGTAGTTCATTGAATAGAACAAAGCTTTGGCTAGCGTGAGTCCTTAGCCAAGTTGCTTCGATGGCTTCTATGCTGGTTAATTTTTAGGAATTGATGGACGACAGTATCGAGTCCAAATATCTACGTCTTCAGGTCCGACGGCTTGTTGACACCCTCAGCAGCATTCTTACCGTGAACGCAACAATAAGCCTCTCATACTGGCATCCAAGCCCGTTTAAACACAGTTACCGACCGATCACACCCAATGGGAAAGTGGTTACAACCATCTTGCTCGTGGCACGAGATCTGCAGGATCGCCGTCAAGACTTACTAATAGAGCGTACCGTCAGAAATTTGGTGACTATTGCCGCTGATCTAACACACTTTGGCATGCTGCAAGAAGCCCTTGTGATCCAGGAATGGATCATTCACATCCTATCGCGGTCTGGTCCCGAATAATTCGAAAGTATTCCTTTCCCACCTAGCTCTTTCGCTCGAGAATCTCTCGTTGATACACCAAAGTGTGGACGAGCAAACGGAAGCTTTGGCAGCGAGCAAAATGCCGTATTCATGGTTCATTTATTACAGGACACGTACCTTGGACTCGATTTTAGAGAACTGCTAGCATCGAGTCATCGAAATATGCAGAGTGCCTGCTCGATAGCGGACATCCTCAGGAGGTAGCCTCTTGTATCGAGAAGTCTCTTGATAACTTCCGACACCTTGTGGGCGAGATTAAATCGGGTAATGGGTCGTCTAAACTGTCTGATGACGACTCCAGATACACGACCATATACTCTGGAGCCGAGGCATGCTTGTCTAAATGTCAAATCTTCATCAATACATGTCAGTATATGAAGGCAAACGAAGCAGTTAAGGAAGGATGTGCACTCCGCCTTCTCAGTGAGCGTATATTTGCCAAACTTTCCCTAAACAAAATCCCAGACCGTTCATACGGACTACTGTTAGACAGCCTGTTACCGCTGTACCGATCACAAGGAGTGCCATTTCGCACCTGCAGGACGTGTCTGTGACATATGCTCGTCTCGCTAGCCTTCCTGAATAGTTTTACGACATATTTCTTCCGCTCTCTGCATCTATATCCATACATCTGCAGCATCGACAACGACGGAAGCACACTTCTTTTCGGTTCCCAAAGGCTACATGTCGTTCAGAACATCTTGGAAGCTAACGAAAAGGAATTGTGGCCCTAGGTTGACCATCACGTATCCCTTCTATCCCTGGAGCTATCCATACAATGATTATGCATGTATTGTGGCGGCAACGAAGCTATCAAGATTCAATACCACCATTTTCACTTCACCCTTCGAGATTTGCCATCATTATCAATCCCCCATATTCCAGAATGATTTCAAATCCTTGTCATTACTATGTTCGCTGCACATCTCGAAGATGGATTTTTAGCAATCCAAGAGCTGGAAATTATATCCATTATCTTGGAAAGAACAGCCTGCACCTAGCGACTAGGCTTCTGATAGCCCTGAAAGGCATCTCGAAAGGTGTGAGGCAGTATACCGTCTAAAAGCCATTTCTATAGGTGGTGCTCGCGTGAATCAGTTTCGGCGCAGGTTCGATCCCCAAGGTGAAGCCAAAATACTTAGATTATACGGGGCAATTCTCATCAATTCTAGTGACCTCTCAGAAGGAGTCAGATATTTACAAGCATCCTTCGACTTGTACTGCGCCGCAGCGGTCGCTGCTCCTGCCGTCACGACAGCCTTTACTGAAGTTCTCAAAGAGTTGGCAGAATTCTTCTATGCTGGACGCAGGACGGACTCCACAACGCTGTACTAATAAGCCTTGACACTTCGCCTCGATTTCGGGAAGAGACACCCATCTGACGTGGCTGTAATAGCGGTATATATGTCTCTCCTGCAGAAGATCTCTACGCCGAAGCTTTAATCTTTTCCAAGGGAGCCCTATGATGTGTGCACCTGTCGTGGGTGACCGTAGACCTGCAACTCTGCGGCATATACTCTTACAATGTCTCCGATCTACTTGCCGACGGTCAATATCAGGAAGCCCTTGCCCCGTGTAACGAGATCGCGGACAGGCCTGATTACCTCGATATTCTGCCAGAGACACCAGTGGTGATGTTACATACCTATGAAACTCTCTCGCGATGCTGTCTTGCAGCTAGAAAAGTCGACGCTGGCCTCGTAGCGTCCGAGAAAGCTATAGCCCTATACTATGAAAACAGAAAGAATCGGAGGTACTCTTGGAGCCAAGAAGTATAATCCTGTGTTTTCCTTGCATTATTATCAATGGATCTTGCTACTGCCCAGTGTACCGACGAGGCCCTCAAATGCATGACACTTTACGCCAAAGTCTGTTATAAGATACAAGGGCTTTATTCGCATTTTCTGGCTTCTATCACTTGACGGTTGCAGTTTGTCTTCAACAGAACCTGGGAGCTCCAGCGAAAAGAGGACGCGATTTCTGTCTTAAAGGGAATGGTTTCCGTGGTCAGTAAGGTCAATGCCGATTATAGTCATCAACTTGCCGCTGTAAGGCTATGCGCTGACGCTCTCGCTCAGTCCGTCGTCGATGTACTTTCCACGGGGGATTATCCTGCGAGTTCTTTATCATCGTTGTCGGAACTACCCGTTCTTCCCTTCGACGATATTCGGGAAAGCGTGGAATACGATGAAAGAGTTGCGGCAAAAGCACAGTGCATGGTTCAAGCTTTATTGGACTCTAGGAAAAACATATGCACCACACATTGCGAAGCAAGATATAGGGACAATGACATTCACAGTTACAAATACCGAGGGTGAGAATATGTGCTCCCTTGGCTTATTACTAGCCGATAGCAGCATCGTCGAAAGCGCTGTTGAACTGGCTGAGAACACCATCGTCGACGCGGAGAGTCCCGTTACCGAAATTTTCATCATGAAAAGTAGTTTCGGCGAATCCCATAGTACCATCATCAACTTGGAGACCGCCAGTATCAACGGGGCCATTGCTGAAAATATCCGTGCTCTTGAGAAAACGACCCATTAAACGTGCAAAGAAATGTCAGCACAGCCATCATATATGTCTTCAAGCAGTGTCTTATTTTCAGCCCTACTATCACCCATACTTGAATATAACTTGAACGTGAACGAAGGAGGCTGGAATTATAGTCAAACATAATTGGCTCATTGCTTGGTGGTTGCCTGGGCAGTATTAGCGTTAGGGGTAGAATCATGGATGCTACTACACACTGATACAGGCTTGGCGCGCCTTGGGATATCATGTGTGCTAGCTTTGTACTTATGTAGAAGTTGGCCCATGTAATAGAAGTTAAGTAAACTGGGCCGTCGTGGTGTGGGCGGGACCAGCACGCTTTGTGCGTGGGAAATTGAGCGCTGCATTTCCATATTCGTCGACGGATCAGCCGTGCCAGGCTCCGGCCATCTCAGTGATCCTAACACGTCCATTTCACTGCCACTGCTGAGTACGGTGACGATGGCATACGTTTCTCTGTAGAGAACTGCTACATACTACTTGGTAGTTCTACATCGCCTTTCTCAAACTTACTTTCCTTCTCCCCGATACCGAAATACCCGACCAGTGCTTGCCGGTCAAGCACCTTGGTTACGCTTCTACGCTTTCCATATCATGCCTTCCCGCCCCCGCCCTCTCTCAAACTTGGCTTCTTCTCGCTCATATCCCTCTGATTACCGATCTCTCACACCCCGAACGCCCCATTCGCGCTCAGGCCGAGCAGAGGAAGGATTTACCGAAATTGAGCTCTCGGAGAACCATGAGGGATTTGGAGACGACGAGTACGAGTCGACAAGCCAGCAGCAAGCCGCACCTTTGCTAGCCTCGTCTTCCAGTGCGCAATTCGCATATGTTGATGGTAGCAAGAAAAACAAAGTTATGTCTCGGCGGCCTGCTATGCTCGTTACAGGATTGGCTCGGCTCCCGCTCGCTATGGGAATGTTTATTGCGGGAGTGCTTTTCATACTTATCGTTTTGTCGTTCAAACGCCCAGACGCGCTGCATAAATGGGTCGGGGCTACAGTACCAAAGTACGAATCTGCAATCCTTTCCGGGACTAGTAGTGCGGTAGCAGCTATACCCTCTCCAACTGTAGCCGCCTCGTCATCCGTAATACATGTGGCCGATCCCAATGTTCTCTTATACGAGAACTATACAACCTTTCCGCTGCACGCCTCGGAGTACCTTCAGGAGTGCCGAAAGCTTAATGTCGGCTATATGTCGCACGGTGGTTACTGGGAAGCTCATAAAATGGGAGCTATCGATGTTGTTCATCATGACGATACTCATGATTATAAGTTACCCGAGGGCGAGATGACTGCCGTGTGCAGAAGCACCATCACATATATGTTAGATGGCGAGGTCGGCCTTGCTGCAGACCTGGCATTAATGGCTCAAGCCGCTGCTTTGGCCCGTGAGGTATGCGATTATGTATTTCATATCTTTGCAGGCTCTAACTTCGTTGTCAGCGAAACAGAACATTTCTCGTTGATGACACCTATTGGAATCGCGGAAAGTAAGCTTAATTTATTCTCGCAGTGATCTGGTAACCTCATCACGTGTAGGTGGACGGACCATTTTCAGGACGTCCGAGCCCGACAACCAGGACCAGAACCAGGCTGTAGAGCTCCACCTCCAGAAGGTCAATAGTTCTATGCTTATTTATATTACCCAGAGTATTGATGTTCCTTGCAGAATTAGTTGCTTGTCCTCGCACAGCAAGGTCGGTGTCATTTGTGCTCGCCTGTCGTCTGTCTCATTTATCCAGACTCTTTGTAGACACTGGGTGAGCTGTGACGACGTGGTTATCATATTCTCAGTTGAATTCATGTCTATTTCCTAGGTGGTTAATTCCCGCACGGCAAAATACCATTTCGGGCATGCTTTCTCAGATAATTACGAGGACCCGTAGGTTTTTCAGATTTCTCCTTATACCATTCTCGTTCTAAACAAATTCAATAGATATGCCCATAATCTTAATAGGCTGAAGCCCACTTACAACTTCGCATCTCAATCATTCTCGATTACTATTCGCCCTAATGCAGAGAATGCAGGTCTTATCCGGCTGGCACGAAAAGAGCTCTCCAAACTCATGGATGAGGACTTAGAATATGTTGCAGTTCACATAAGACGAGGCGATCGCAAGCCAACGTCTTACGAATACCATGGCGAGCAGATACCATTAATTCAGTTCTTAGATGCCGTCACCGACACCTGGGGTGACGAGAGCAGCGGACCCCTCGTTTACGTCGCTTCAGACTCTCCTGCCGCCCGAGATGGATTCTCGAGCATGTATGAAGGAGCGACCTATTCTCTCTTTCAGAGTGAAGATCCAAGATTAGCAACGCTCGCAAGTCCTAGCGAATATCGACAAAAGCAGTTCAATGAAGCTGAGCCCTCAGTTCGCGTCCTTGCCAC
>JASFDH010002456.1:0-10888 GCA_036937195.1 Nidularia pulvinata | reverse complement strand
GATTGCTTTCTTCCGGTATTCCTTGAGCATGGGCTGAACGGGAATGCAAAGCGTGTCCATCCAGAAGGTGCATGGGGATTCGGAGTCCATGTTTATTCCAAGCTGAAATTTTTCTTGGAGCGTCAGAAGGTGACTTTGCAGTCGCTGGAGCTGGCAGAGTGGGATGGCGTTTGTGGTCGGGTTACCAATACCATGGGACCCTTGGACATACGTCAGTTCCCAGAATTTCAGTGTTCGGTGCTCAGGGGAATGGAACGCACACACATGGGATATGGCAACGTATGGGCGATCTGTAACCACTTGTAGGTTCAAACTGGGCGAAATCGAGACAAGTGGAACCTTTCCATGTGCAATAATTGCACAAAGCTGTTCGACATCGGCTGCTGCATATCCGCACTGGCATCCAGGCTCAACGTGCACCGTTTGATACGTGTCTTCATTGATTTGGTCTGCCATGCATACAAACTCTCCACACTTGTAGTGGTTCATTTTGATGCGCTTGAGTGTGGTTAGGAAGAAAGAATATGGCAACTCGCGATCGAGAACAGCCAAGGTCCTTCTTTCGCTCGAGCACCAGCTTTGTCTCCGTAATTCTTGAGAGGCTTGTCTCCAGAGCCGAAGGCGGTAGTTGAAGCAGCCGGTCTTCATCAAGGGCTGTAATTGCGCTGTACTATATTCGCCCGACCTTGCCAGAGCAAGGAGCACGGCACGATACGCGATCTCGATCGACAATAATACCTTCGTCTCGATATCCCAGCCTAGGGTGGACCGAAGAGTCCAGTTTTCGCCCCGAAGCTCGACCATCCTGCATTTCACATATCTGCATAGCGTGTAGATATGGGAGAGCCGAGCTTTCCACTGACATCTGCGTTGAGAGGCCGAATTGAGCCACCGTTCAGCAAGTCCATTGATCTGTCCCATCGCAACGACTTTATTCTGCGCTGTGTCACCAGCGTTCAAAAGAAACTCAGCTTCGATATCAATTTTGAGTCCAGTGATGGACGATACTTCAGCTAGGAACCCAAATAACAGCCATGCCTGGTAAAATCGAAGGCTCTCGGAAATAAGATCCTCAATGGGTGTGTCATCGCTTGGGGTGAGACGGTGGAATTTTGCACTGGTCCCAGGATTTTCAGGCTCCCCGTGCAAAAACCACCCGCGCCGACGAGGAAAATCTTGAAACCCGCCAGGGATATGGTCGTATGGTGCATCAGAGCATATATATGGTGCGGTAAATGGGATAAAATCGGGGCGTGTTGGACTCATAGGGTACTGCGGACTGATTTTTGATTGCGAGGTCTCCATGATTCGAAAGTCGACGATGTCGGTATGTTTCAAAGACTGGGTTTTGGTTTATGTATCCGAGTGATACCACGGGGAATAACATGTGGAGAGCATGAAGATGTCAGCTGAGGTAGCGAGCGGGGGGCTTGAACGCGAAGTACGTAGCGTACATGCAATTCACCGTTCATCCGGTATAGACCAGAAACGAAAATGAAAGTGCCTGATACTCTGTTGTCTGCTAGTTATGAAAGTGACAAGGCATGAGTTTCGTTTTCGACACTGAGCCTGCCATCGGACCCTGGAGGCCAAGGGTCTGATATTTGGCACGGTGTTCACATATTTACCAATACCTCAGTCACATCCGTGTAACGCGCTAATGCGGTTTCTTTTGATGTGCTAAGGTAGAACACAACTACATTCAGTTCGCTTAGCGTGACAAAGTGTGACTTTTGACCAAAAAATTAATAACTGTCTTCAATAGCGGAATATCAAAATTCTTAAAACCACAGATCTCTTCTAAATAAAAATAAAGATATCCTTGGTTTTAAATTTCTCATTTTTGAGGTTTGAATAATGCTATTGCGTACTTATTGCGTAGTGGAATATAGAAAATCACAATTCCATGATGCTTTTGCGTTCGACAACAGTAATATACATAATATTTTCACCCCCCAAAATCACAACAGCGCAAGCAGACCAAAGACAGCAGCCAGCACACCGCCCATTGCGACGCTCACAACTTCCCCAGCGGAAGTCGTAGTAGTGTTATAATCAATAGCAGTGATCACTAGTGGCCCGTTCTGGCAGTTAAATCCAAGGGTATTCTGCTCGCCGGCTACAAGTGCGGAAGCGTTGCAGAGGACAGTCGTCTCGTTGACGGTCTTGTTATATGGGTGGATGTTGATGCCCTGGACACTGATATTCGTAGCTAGAAAATATATCAAGTTAAAGATCTGGCACTGCGAGAGAGACAGATACGAGAACGTGCCAGTTCCCGGGAATAAGTCGAAGATGATTGCTTTCGTGGCGTCAATGCCGGCGATCTGGTTCCAGCACGGGTTGGTGATGCATGTAACGTCGGCTATTTAAGCAGTTAGCTGTACTCTTTAAAGAGAAGAAGTAAATAAGACGTACTCCAATTGGTCGCAAGGCCTCCAGTGAAGTTTTTGTAGAAGAAATTGGTTATCTTCGTGCTCGTCTGGTTGATATTCGCAGGGCGTGCGCCCTTGTCCTAAAAGTAGCAGGGTGATCGTCAACATCTGCTGATCAGTATTTAGCTTTAAAGGATAGTAAGTACCTGGTCATAATAGCTGGGTTCCGATTATCAATTAGAAAATGTAATCTACAAAGGAACCCCAAAAGAGACTCACTTCTGGGTGATGAAGATACCAGTAGAGACGTTGACGAGTGTAATGTCTTCCCAGGTGACATTGTCTGCCCATCCCTGACCACCGGTCCAGCCCTTGAACTATTATCCGGAAATTAAACATTAACATACACTCCTCCGACTTGAAGACAAAAACAGAACCACTCACGCGAGCACCATATACGGCACCTTCCATAGTCCAGTTCTTGAATAGCACGTTCTGAACAGTGTCGTTAGCGCCATTGCGTCCAAGGGAACCAATAGACAGGCCATGAGACGAGAAGCCACAGAATCCGTTCTGGGCGATGATATCGCGAGCGCCGTTGATGACAGAGATACAGTCGTCGCCGTTATGGCCGTAGTAGCTATTTAAAAAATCGTAAAATTAGAAGGATACTAGAAAAAGACGCCTAATGTGCGTACCCATCAACAGTAATGTTCTTTCCTGACAAATTGAAGCCTGAAGGTCGCAATATAAGATGAATTGTCAACGTACATATTCAGAACGTGTATTTACCGTCGCTGAAAGAAGAAAACGCATCAATATTATTCGAAGATTGAGAGGAATTTGAAAATAAAATAAAACTCACGTATTGAATGGGAAGCTCTGTTAATTCGCGTAGAGAGACGTCAGCAAAGCTTATCCTGCATCCAAGAAATGCAAGTGCATACGACAGTGCTATCTCTTGTCCCATTATCCGGCTTTGCGTCGACGAAATGGTTTTCAACGCGAATGTTCTGGCCAGGAAGATTCCAACCCCAAGCAACAGGCTTGATAATCTTCAGGCTGCGCAGGAAGCCGTTTGTAACGTTGAAAGTAGCCAGCTGGGGACGCAGAGTCTACACGGGAAAGCAACATCAGCATCCGAGAAACCTGCCTAATAATGTGACTCCGTACCCTGTTCCCAAGATCCCACCACTGCTGACCAAACCCGTTGAACCTTCCATAATTGAAATCCTCCGAGCCAATGATTTTCACGTCCGTGCCTTGGAAGTAGAACCATGGTGTGGCATATGTCTATTGGATAGACCAGAAAACATGAGGAGAGGGCATAAAAGAGGTGCTCGGATAACGTACGCTTGGTTGATTCAGTGTGATGTTAATCTGTTCCTGCACCCTCGAAATGTTGCTGGGCAGGTTAAGATTGCCATTAAGTAGAACCGTCACGTTCTCTGTCCAAACGAGTATCATGAGTCCGTATTTATGCTTCGTATACCAATGCGAAAGTACATACTCAGGCCAGTAAGTGACATGGGGGTGTACGCGCTGTAGTTTGCCTTCTCGAAAGTGATGACCGAGTCCAATGCGCAAGTCGCGAACGCCGCAAGTATAGCGGGCGAATCGTCCGTCGTACCATCATCACTATGTGCCACAGTACACTCTGCAGCATATGAAGTACCGAGCAGCCCCAGGGCACTCAGCAGAAGGAAGGCTTTCAAAGAAGCTTTTGTCATCGCAATTGTCGTCGAGTTCGAGTTCGTAGAGGTGAAGAGAGGGAGCAACCGCGCCTCATTTCCATCGAAACACGAGCCATTTTATTGCTGAAGCAGAATTCCGTTACATACGGCCCAGCATGTTTAGGATTGGTTCAGGATATTGCCGCTGATCGACTGCCAGTGAGTGTTGAGCTTGGCAAAGAGAACATCATGCGTGAATGGTCAGCTGAGCGCGGTCCGGGAGAGCAATCTTCACCCAGATTGCTAGGATTGTCCAGCGAGGGGTCGCTTCCGACATTATTCCAGGCTATTCCAATGAGAACGTTGGAAAGCGAGATGAGAGGGTGATGGCGCTGGCCAAGATGGGACATTAAGCGTAACTGAGGCGGGGTGCGCAGCGGCCCGGGCGGGAATATGGACCCGGTGCCTGGTAGAGGGAATCATCTTGATTACCGCCCGCATTACTGTAATGTGCTTGCGCTTGTGCGATGGGACTTCATTGAGTCCGAGATCCACAGCGTTTAGTAAGAAAAGGACTATATATAATTCAAGGAAGATTTTTCTGGATCACTTCTGGTCTACCGGTCACTTACCATCATACCTACAAAAACGTCCAATGTTCAACTCAAATGGATTACAATCCCCTCTCCAAAACTTTTTGGATGCACTATGCGAGATGTAGCCGCGAGCAATGCCAGCAAACCAGACAGGGTCCCATAAACAAGCCTTTCCAAGATTCAGGGGATGCAGATTTGCAATTTGGAAAACTTAATGAAGGAACGCAATGGCCCGTCTGAAGCTGCCGTAGGATTGGTTATGCCATGGGGTACCACGCCGTAAATCAACGGGGTAGTGTGAGGTCCCAGAACCAAGAGACTTAGAGCATCCCTGAGAATCGGTATCGCCGTTCTCCTATCGCTCAGTCGGTCCCTGGGTTGATAAAAAATATTACATTCCAGGTAAGTCCATCAAATCGCAAATGTTACAAATGTAAATAAAAAGGAAAAAAAAAAAAAGGCAGCCAGATCCATCCAATAGTACAGTTCCTCGTCCTAGTAGTGTCATGTCCAAAATCAAACGTCCCAGCCTCCATACACGAAAGGTGGCAACGTCGCTGCCGGTTGAGGTGGGCGTACGCGAATCGGTAATCCGTCCCAGGGAGTGTACGGCTTGCGCGCAGGTAGAGGGTAGGTGATGGGATAGTGAAGATCGAGCTCAAGTCCACTCTCAATGAGTGCCGAAAGCTCCGCAGCCAGATCAATCTTCTTCTCCCCGCCAAACCAGACGATCACTCGCTCCAGGGCACTTCCCTCAGCAAGTGTGCTCCTGCCGCGGATGAGCTCCAGCACGGCCTCTTCGGTGAAGTACCCCCTGCCCCCGCCACACTCGAATGTCTTTAGGTGCGGGCAGAGGTACTCTGTGTTGTCCACGGCACTTTCTGAAGGAGGCGTGAGGGCGCGGAGAAGCGAGTCGCCTAGCACTGCTAGAGAGGTGTTGATGGTGGGGGGATGTGGGTAGTAGGGAACGTGGAGCCACGACTGCTTGGAGTAAAACGAGTCGCTGGGCATGTCGAAGGCGAGGCGCGTGATATTCGGAGCTAGCCGTAAGCAATCAAGGACGTCTTCTAGGGTAAGTGAAGTCGAGCTGAGCTGGAGACTCGAGATATTTGACGCCGTCAGCGACAGGAGCGCGAACAAGGACGTCTTTGGGCTCGTGTTCGTCCATGGGGTCTGCCCAACGATAGGGCTTGGGGGACTAGGCGGAAAGTTCTCTTTCCGGAAGGCGACTCGACGAAGGGAGGGAAGATTTAAATGTTTGAAAAATCCAGTGGCGTCTGTATCCAGTCCCTCGATGACAGAAAAGGACGTTAACAATGGAACAGTCACAACTGATGCAATAGAATCTCCAAAAAAGGCTCCACTAAGCTGTAAACTACACGACCGAAGGTTCTGGCAGTTTTGCATGATCGCGAGCGCGTCGTTCATTGGCACGCCCGTGAGCCCCCGCCAGTTCGAGAACTCCATCGTTAAATGGGTTATGTGCGTCCACTGGCGCCGATGCACATGCACCAAATCCGGGCCGACGTCAAACAGCGCCACGTTCCGCAGGATTGGCGCGTCCAAGAGGCTCAGGTCGTTCGCACAGATCCTCTCTGGCGGCGGGTACGGCCCCGTATGCCAGTTCTCGTGCCGTGGTATTTCCACCACGATCGTTTCGAGCATGGGAACATCGTGTTGTGTCAGATCCGCAATAGGGTATAGGGCCGAGTTGGGGAGCATGAAGCGGACGTTTTTCCATCGGTTGGATACTGAGAGCAAAATCTTCAGCAGGGGTGTGACGCACTCCGGGTTCGTGGGACGACATGTAAACGAGATGGACAAGGGGCATGCGCCTGATCTGTGGAACCACTCTTTCAGCGCCTCACGGCGAGGGTTGTCGAATTCCGCAACGTCATCTTTATTGTTCGGGACCGGGGCTGGGATGTGGACAGATGCCCACAGACGTGGCGTGGATAGAGAAATGGTCCGCCATTGACTACAGATGCGGCCTAAGAGGACGGGTGCTTCTGTGGCGCTCATGGCTGCATTCCTGTCGGCGGGGAGGCAGCTCATGAATATCTCCTGGATGATGTCCTGGGGCAGCTGTCGCGCAGGAGACAACAGGGCTCGGTGGGCATTAATGTCGCTGCTGAGAGCGTTTCGTTGGCTCGACAGCTCGTCAAGTGCGGCTTGCATCGACGATAGCTTCTCGTCGAGCAGCGAAAGTTTTTCCACTGGCTCAGTCAATAGCTTCTGAATCTCTCCCGCCTCGCCTTCCGTCGGGGCATAATTCGTGCAGAGCCTCTCCTTGAAAGACGTTTCCATGTCTAAGTATAGCTCTCTCCGAGCAACAGAGTTGTCAATATCCTGTCAATATCACAATAACGTCTGTGAACAGTTGTGTGAGGTGTACTAGTAAGGCAGTTCCAGCACGCACGACTAGGGGTTCTCGAGAACGTAAAGTAGTCACTTGTGACAGATGAAGATTGAACTTTTAGTTGTCGTGCTCCAGGAAGAAGGAAGAGGTATTCAGGACTTTAGAGTGGATTCGCACAGGTTGTCAGACTATAAGGTTGCCTGCAAGTCAGTGGTTGTGTATGAAGGGTGCCGCCTGCATTTGGTCAAGCAACGTACTTACGGTTAGAGCGGACCGCCGGAAGATGCCGAAGCGACGCGACTGCTTCAAGTAATTACGCAGCGCGCAGCGCTACAAATGCGCTCTCAAGCCGACTTTCAATTGCAACAAGGCGCTCTTCTGTCTCCTCAGCGCCCGGCCCTCTGCCTCGAGCTCAACTTAGATGCTATAAGCGGCTATATACAGTGGGACTACAGGATGCGGGACTGAAATCTCTTCCATCGATAACTGGTTCCAGCTCTTTTCAGACATGAGAACGAGTCACTACTCAAACCCAGCTCGCTCGAAGAAGATATTCGAGTCCTTCACATTGGAATCATCGTGGAATAATTCCCCACAACTCACAGCGAAGGGACATGTTCTGTACATAGCACATTCTGGGACTTCAGCTGCCGACGCCGATGAAGGAGGTCTCGGGCGACGAATTCAAATGTAGATGGGCCACCGACTATGCAGATAAGTTAACCACCCTCCTTCGTCCGCATAAGGCGGCCGAAAAATCAATCTCGTTATGCCTTGACCACGCTTGTGAGCATGATGGAGCATCCGATAGGCACTGAGTCCACACTCCGCTGGTCGTGGCAGTCGATGAGGTCGGGATTTCGTAATGCCCGCTGTGTGCCAATGAGTCAAGAGATTGTGAAGATGAGAACAGCTGAGGCATAATGGAACGACTAAGAATGTACTCGAGAGTCGAAGCACCAGAGAGGACCGCATGTCGTGACACTCGTCTTCTCCGACTCGTAGCTAAAGATAGAAAGCATCAGGGATCGTCCATATAAAATACCAAAACACGCCAAGCAAAGCTCACCTCCATCCCGCCCGTCGCAACTTGTCACTCATATAACTTTAAGCAGCTCTCAATTGCACCACAACGCCCGAAAATGCCGATCGCGCAGACTCAATACAAAACGTCCAACGCTGGCCATGTGCATAGGCAGTGGCATGGGGGTGGGTACTCGTGCAGGTCATGAGGTTCATTATTATGTAAATACCATGTCGGACAACTTTAAAAGGAAGGAGAGAGAGAGAGAAGAAGAGGAGGGGGCATATAGTGGGGTTGGTTGATGCACCATAACGATGATAATGACCAAAAATAAGGTGATATACGACGGTAGGTATGCAGTGTGCAGGTGGCAGAGGAGATGAGAGAGTTGAGGAAGGAGGAAAATAAAGTAGGTTGCGAATGAGAAGTGGAATGAAGGGTACCAAAAGTATAAAGGAAGAGAGAAAGGTGGAGGATGAGAGCAGGAGGGAGGGTATGTCTTTCTTACTTTCGTGCGGTTGTATCGTAGGATATGATGGGGGAAATGGGGTTCCGTCCTGTGCCTGTGCGTGCGGGTGGGATCCGTCCGTCCACGGCTGGGATGTCGGGTCTGAATCGTTGAAGTAATGCTGTCGAATGGGGAATGAATAAATGATTTTGAACAGAGTAAAGCAGATCGCGTCGCGCGATTTTTTTCGTTTCATGCGTTCGTCGTTCATTCTGATTTGACCCTCCATAGCACCGCAGCGGCTGCCGCGCTTAGCACGAGCACACCCACCGCGGTTTGTATGTTTATTCGATTCTGTGGCAGGAAGTATCGTAAGTACTCGTTCTGCTGGGAAGAAAAAGAAAAGGGACGCACTGTATCCTCAGCAGAACGCACGCCGTTCCCACCCGCGTCTGCGCCTTTATACAGCGACGGCTCGGGCGTCGCCAGCGAGCGCACGGCGGCGTTTACCACTTGGCTCGCTGCTGCACCTGCTACACGAACACAATCTCGCATCAGCACCTGCCTCTCACACCCATACCAAAAACAAAAAAGAATACTCACTCGAAGACCCAAACGACCCCTTCCCCCCCTCCTTCACGAACCCCTCTGACGACTCCGCAAGCGTCGTGTCCGTATCCGTGTCCAGTACCCCGTCGTATTTCGTGCGGCTGCTGCTCCTGCTCCTGCTCCTACTCCTGCTCCTCGAACGGGATCGCGAGCGCGAGCGCCCAGGAGACTTGGATGTGCGCCCCCGCGCCCCCGAGCTGCGTCGTCGTCGGCGGTATCGCCCCGCGCCTTCTTCCGAGCGCGGGCTCGGGGGCGTGACGAGTCCCAGGGTGCCGTGCTTCGCGTCGCCGTTCATCGGGTGCGAGGACGTGGAGGCGGCGGCAGAGGAAGATGCGGCGAGGCTGGCGAGCTTCTCGAGTCCTGAATCGACGAGGCGCGCTTTGGCTTCCCATTCCTCCCTTGCGCGGGAGAGGCGTTCGCGCTCGTGTGCCCACTCCTCTTGCACGTTGCTCCACTGGCCTTCGACGCTCTTCTTCCATTCCGCCAGCGCAGCCGTAACCGAAACACCCTCTTCCTTCCCTTCTTCCGCCTTCTTTACCTCCTCCTTCGCCTCTTTCGCCTCCTTCTCCTTGGCCTCCTTCTCCCGTTCCTCCCTCTCCCGCTCCCTCTCCTCCCTTTCCCGTGCAACAGCCAGCATCTCCTCCAGCCTTGCCACCTTCCCCTCCAAAGCCCCAATCGTCGCTTGTGCCGCGGCGTGCTGCGCCTCGAGGCTCGCGGTGAGCGCCATGATTGCGCTCACTTGCGAGGAAAGGTGCGTAATCTGCGTGTAGACCTCGTCGGTGGGCGCGGGATGTGGGGGTGACGGTGGGGAGGACGCGGGAGACTCTGATTCATCCTGCTGTTGGCCTGGGACGGAGGACCCCGAGGCACGTGAGGAGGGGGACGAGCGCATCCCGAGGTGCGTAGGCTCGGGTGTATGTGGCCTTCCAACACTCTCCACCTCGTCCCTTCTCCTCTGCCTCTCTTCCAGCACCGCGGCCTCCTCGTGCCTCCTCTCCCGCTCCCGCTGCTCCTCCTCCTCCGCCTGCTCATGCCTCTCCCTCTCCCCCTCCTCCCTTTCCCTATGCTCCTCCCCGTGCTCCCGATTCGCTTCCTCCAGCCCTTCTTCGTCCTCCTCCTCCACGCGCTCCAGTTCATGCGGCATCACCGTGCTCACACTCCGGGCATCATCCTCCTCATCCTCGTCCTCCTCTTCATCCTCCTCGTCCTCGTCCTCGTTGAGCACCTCGTGCTTTGCATCCGGCCGCCGCTGAGCGTGCAGGTGCAGGTGCTGTTGTGCCTCCACGACGTCCCGCAGCCCGCGCACCTCGCGGCGCACTTCTTCCTGCTCGGCAAGCGCCCCCTCGAGCTGGCGCACCTTGTCCACGTGGGCGGCGAGGGAAGATTGGGTGTCCGCGATTTGGGCCTGTAACTCGGCAAGGAGAGCAGTACTTGGTGCTGCGGGGGGCGCGGAGGGGGACGGGGAGGTGGAGGTGGGCTGTTGGGGTTGTTGCTGCTGCTGATGCTGCTGTGGTGGGGACTGTGATGGGGGCTGCTGCGACGCTGGTGCGGGAGCGCGTACGGGAGGGAGTGTCGAGGGATATGGGGGCAGGTTCGTCGGCTGCACATCACACGTCAGCAAAAAAAAAAAATTACAACGAATCAAATGAGAGACTTCGGCACTCACCAGTGTCCCCCCAAGCGTATCATGTATATCCGTCATCGCGCCAGTGAGCGAATTGAGCTCCGCCCCCGTCTCGCGGCTCTTCTGCAGCTCACCCTGCAGCCGGCTCAGTATATGGTCGAACGTGAGGCCGCTCTTCCC
>JASFDH010002455.1:0-10891 GCA_036937195.1 Nidularia pulvinata | reverse complement strand
CATACTTCGGACCACCATCTGCGTCCGCGACCGCCGGGACAAAGAGACAGGCTGCAGACAAAGCAGATGGAGAACCCACAAGGGCTAAACGGAAGCGAGTTGACCAAATCCCTACGCCTGTTTCGAGCAAGAAGGATGCCCCTGAACCGGAACAAAAGGCATCTTTGGTGAGCAGCGTATTCGGGATCCCCCTTTTTCGTGCTCTAAGGGCTCATCCTGAACAGGTGGAATTCAACAAGATGCCCATTTCTGTGCTCTATCACTACCTGACGCAGTTCGACATCGTACCTCCTGTATACCCCTCCCCTTTATCAGTAGACGACCCACCTTCGCCGACATCGCTTGGCGTCAATGCTCCGTTTACGGCGCGAGCTTCTAGTCCACCTGTCCCTACGCCGGCTAATCGCCCTCGTCGTGAATCGAAAGAACAGAGTCGGAGACGCAGTTCCCGATTACTCGAGGAGGAGCCACGTAGCCGAACTCCCGTTCTGGCTGATATCGAGGAACTGCATACTGTGTTAGCAGGCGTAGTCGAACGTCATTTCCGGGAGATGACTTCCATCAGTGGTAGGGAAGAAGTGGATACGCTTGCCTCCTTTATGTGCGCCGTCGAGAAGTCCAAAGGGGCAAAAGCGAAAACTTGATGCCTAGCCTGTTTCCGAACTGCACCGGCCAACTACCGACCAGTACAAGTGGTCGAATGATGGGTTGTTAGGTTGGGAGCATAGCCAGACACTCAGAGCAACATCGAGGATTTGAGCTGCACGTTGTATCGCACTAAGGCCAAGAGCTACACTATCCTGGTCGAAGGTCTGATTGCCAATTCTGGATGCTCTAAATTTAGAACATACTTACATTGGATGGAGGTGTAATGGAGCTCGTTTGGAACATATTTCAGTCAGTCTATCCCATCGCTTTGCACCTATTTATTAGTTCTTAATTCATCCTCTACGTATAGCAATAGATGCCCTCTATGACCTTCAGGATCGAGTGAATCGAGTTTCTACGCAAGTCGGGTACCAGTTGCAGAGAACTGTTTCCTCACTGTGCCTTAGAGTTCTCAACATCAAGTTTGTATTTCCACCAGTCCCTGATCTCGGTTTGCACTCATCCAATCGCAATACGAGAATCAAATTTATTTAATGCCAGTATCCAGAGACATCATATATACATGTGCACTCTGGCCGCCGACCATACATCGGCATCTATAAACACTTGCATATCCAATGCATATCCACCAGAGATTGATTAGCTGGCTAATCGGGTCAAGCAGGCTTATGAGCCATGATTCTCTCGTATGCACATGTTTTGCTAACGTTCTTCTCTGGCCCATATGTAGAGTCTAGATGGCTTTCATCATGAAATGGTGAGTAGAGTGTTTATATCGTAATCTCAATGACTACACATTCCACTCACAACAACTAACTCCCTTTAAAAGTTTCTGATATGGACGTCCTTTAACCGGAGCCCACTCGAAGCTGTAGTATGTAAATGATCTATAGCCTCAGAAAATGTCTCATTTATTCTTCTAGGGTGTATCGTGTTGGAACGACTACAAGATAGCATATGCTCCAGTATGTAGTAAACGATTGCCTGCAAACTTCGAAGTGCTTGGAGGTGTAGATCAACCAGTTGAGAGTGCTGCACCACAAGGTCCTTGGCAAAGTGCCAAGAGGATTTCGCCTTACAACCAACATCGAGGGGACCCAAAGAAGACTTTCGCTTAAACTCGTCGCTGAGGTTTCCCCAACTTTTGGTTCATTTTTTTGTCACGCTTGTGTGTTGTCCTCGTTATTGGTTGGAGCCAAGATAGGAGGACTAGAGAAAGCGTCACAATATGCCCCTCGGTGGATATCTTGCGAGCAAATCTCATTCCAGAAGAATGTTTCCGTGGTAACAAGTCCGGATGTGCCGACCTCTCTATCGCTAACAAGATAGTTTATGCGAGGCAGTATAAAACTATCAGAACTCTCTCAGGGTGTTTTTCTAGTTTACTCCCGTACGGCTGGTATACTTTCCTTTCGCAGCAGCGCTGCCTGGCTTTCCCCTCTTTGTAAGCTACTATTTAATCTATAGCTGAAGTTTGCCAATTACTTATTTCCTATGTAGTATTTCATTCACTCTTCGCTGGTGCATTCGCCACGTCCTTTTTCTCAGACTTCCGCGAAGTCGTTTCTTTCTAAACTTGATAAAATGAAGTTTTTGACGTTTGCATATGCTGTTATCGTCCTCCCTCTGTTCTCACAAGTCTCAGCTGGCTTC
Source organism: Nidularia pulvinata (assembly GCA_036937195.1). Taxonomy (NCBI): domain Eukaryota; kingdom Fungi; phylum Basidiomycota; class Agaricomycetes; order Agaricales; family Nidulariaceae; genus Nidularia; species Nidularia pulvinata. The sequence continues at coordinate 8,629 of JASFDH010002455.1, read as the reverse complement.
TCTCCACGCCAGAACGGGAGGAACGGGAACAATAAAGGGAATAACAGCGGGAATAACAACGGGAATACAAATGCGAATGGGAATAATAATGGCGGGAATGCTCAAACTTCTCTGAGTGAGTTGGTGAAGCTTCGATTAATTCGTGGAAAGTAACTGATCTCTTTTTATTCGCATGCAGCTCTTGATTCGAAAGTCATTGCCACCGGATTTGCAAATAACGGACAAGATGTCCCTGCTGCAGGTCTGTGCTGCTGTATTATTTTTTATAACATTTTTGTTTGATACATTTTTAATACAGGCCAAGTTGCATCGCTGACCTCGACAAACAATTTCATCAATTTCTGTCTTCTGGCGCCCAATCTCCCTATAACTAACGGGAAGCAGATCACTACAGGCTCATGTAACCCAGCCCCTATTGGTGTAATCCCGTCAATAGAAAGAATGCCATCATCGAAATTCACCAATCCGAAGAATGGCGATACAATCACTGCCAACCAGGCATTCACCATCAGTATGGCAATTAAAAACTTGCAAACTGGGGCCTTCGTAAACGCGCAGGCGAATTACTTTGCTGCTCCCCAGCAGGTGAACGGCCAGGGAACCATCATTGGTCACTCGCACGTCGTAATAGAGCAGTTGCAGTCACTGTCTCAGACCACGCCGACGAACCCTAAAGTATTCGCTTTCTTCAAGGTATACGTTTATTATTTATTGCTGTGGCAATATGCGCTCACTCTTTTTGGAAAGGGCTTGAACGAAGCTGCTCGGAATAGTGTCTTGACCGCCGATGTAACGACCGGTCTTCCTGCTGGCGCTTACAGATTGTGCTCTATCAATTCTTCATCAAACCACCAGCCTGTAATCGTTCCTGTTGCACAGCATGGATCTCTCGACGATTGTGTCTATGTATGTTGTCTGATGTATGATACCTACATTCGTAGCTGTACTAACAGCTTATCTGTATGTAGTTCACCTCTGCTACCAACAACCGCAACAACGGCAATAATAATGCGGGAACTAGTACAGCCGCTGGCAACACGGGCGGCACCGCCAACAGTGGAGGTACTACAAATAACGGAGGCAACAACGTACGTACGCTATTTCTATGATAGTTTTTTTTCCCTAAGGTCTATTTCCATAGAATGGCGGCAGAGGAAGATTCGGAGGCGGCAGGGGGGGTGGCCGTCGCTCTCCCCGGCGGCTATGAAGCGTCCCTTTGGGTCTTTTTACTGTACTTCCCTAGAGACTAGAGACACCGCTTAACGGTCATTTTTGTTCTGTTGGTGACTATACATTATTTACCTTTAGCATTCTGGACATTGTCCGTTCTCATTGTATTCCATAGCCAAGAGCCGGCGCTCGCATGTAATCGAGGACAGTTAGCTATATATCCGAAGGAAGGAAGTCAACTTTGTCCCATGCCGAAACGCAAGTTAAAGGAAGCTGTGGGTGATCGCTTGCTTGCATACTCAAGCAGCCTTGTTCATTACTTGCCCATCGACGCTGAAATTTGAGACACAAAATTCAAAGACTTGCATGCGCCCCTCCCATAGAGATAACGTACCGTGGCATCGAGCTGTTCACATCTAAATAATCATTATAGATAGAATTCGCTAAAATGCAACATACCCTTGAACTTGAAGCGGCTTGATAGGAGATGTGACATAAGTAGTGCTGTCACAGAGAGGGAGCGTGACATTGTCTGTAATGTAGAATTCTTGCACCTACCAACATTTTGGTTATCACTTACCTTGTGTCTGGTTGATTCGCCTTAGTGCCGATAGGAAGTCATCATGTCGTCGGAAGACATTGCTGAAGAAATACGAACTAGCTTTCCAGGGACTGAGGAAGTCATCATTCAATATCTCTCTGGATACTTGGTGGACGATGCTGGCGAGGAAGAAGATGTATTGCATGTTGCTCACGATATGCTGAAATCTCTTGCCGGTGACCGGGACGATGTGCTAGAAAAGCTTATGACGAAGCTGGGTGATCTACTCGAAGATCAGCTCAATGCGCGTCTCAAGAACAGCGCTCGCCCCAAATTGCAGAAGTTGGATAAAGTCATGGACATGAGCAAATCCCAAATCTCGAATACTATTGCGCTTTCAGAAGGAGTGGACCTCGAGTCCATCAACAAGGGAAAGTACGTTGAGATTTGTGCATCGAGCCAAACCGTATTCTAACAAGTGTGCACGAAGAGCATCTCGTGTCGACGTCAAGAAGCTTGAAAAACAAGAAGCGAAGCTGAAGGTCAGATTGTTCAAACCACACAATGGCAATTATTACCAACTATCATTGTTCAGGCAAAAATTGAGAAGCGTTCACGTCGGGATCTCTATGAAGGCTCTAAGCTTCTCGATGCTCACCGAAAACAAGTAAGTTGCCCTGCATCCTCAAAATTAGATTCTTACGTCCGCTTTGTAGCAAACATACGAGGAAATGTTCATGAAGGTTAGCAGAAATCTTAATATGTATCTTTAGTATGTTGACACGGTGTCGTAGATCAACCCATTGGAGGCCAGCAGTTCGTCTAAGAATAAGAGCAAAGATATACACCTTCCCTCCATCGATGTCAACTTTGGGTCGAATAGGATCTTGTACGTTTATTAATCCAATCCTTGATGTCATAACTGATCATTAGTAGGTCCGGAGCGACGCTAACATTAGCGCATGGCCGACGATATGGTCTTATTGGTCGAAACGGTAAGCTTGCCAGTCTCTTTCGTTTCTTCTCCCGACGTCTAACTTGTGCAAGGTGTTGGAAAATCTACTCTGTTGCGCCATATTGCTATGAGAGAGGTTCCTATTCCTGCTCATATTACAATTCTATTTGTAGAACAAGAGGTACATACACTTATTTTTCGTCTGAATGCTGTTAACAGACTTTTTAACAGATCGCTGGGGATGATACGAAAGCAATCGATTCCGTTCTTAAGGCCGATGTGTGGAGAGATCATCTAATGAAAGAGCAGTCCATGCTAGATGCCAAGTTAGCTGAATTAGAAGTCGAGGGCGACGACAAAAGATTCGAAGATGCGCGAGAGGAACTTTCTTCCAGATTAGCAGAAGTGCACGCTAGACTCGCTGACATGGACGCGGAAAGTGGTCCTGCACGCGCAGCAGCTTTGCTTGCAGGTACGGAGACTGCAATGAAACAGTATAAACCGCTCAACGAATGTTATAGGCCTTGGATTTGATGAAGCGGATCAGCAACGTCCAACGAGGTCGTTTAGTGGTGGTTGGCGGTAAGAGGATCTCCATTGAATAGCCGGTATTCTCATAGTTGCTACTTAGAATGCGACTGGCTCTTGCGCGGGCTCTTTTCGTCAAGGTGCGTGAATCCAATTGTACAATAAAACATACGATGACTGTTTTATTTGGTAGCCGGCATTACTCCTTCTTGATGAGCCTTCCAATCACAGTCTGTGTACTCTTTTTTTCGACACAGAGCAGCTGACTTACAATCTCCTCGTTTCTTCAGTCGATCTCAATGCGTTAGCTTGGTTAGAAGATTACCTCCAAACATGGCCTGGAACACTTCTCGTCGTGTATGTGCTTAGTTGACCTCTCTTGGGATTATGTTCTGGCAATTAAATAGTGCAACTTAGGTCCCACGACAGAGCTTTCTTGTGGGTGTGTTCCTAACTTTCATAGCTTCGAATTAAATGTCGGATTGCAGGGATGCTGTTGCCACTGATATTGTGCACCAACATTCTGGCCGACTTGATTACTATAAAGGGTATGTAAGCTTTACGAGGCATCACCATTCGACCGTATACTAAGGGGAACATTCAGAAATTTCACTCAGTTTTATTCGACAAAATCAGAGCGCGATCGTAACCTCCGAAAGGAATATGATACGCAAATGGAGTATCGTAAACATCTGCAAGCGTTTATTGACCGGTGGAGATACAATGCCAATCGCGGTATGCAAGACTGTCATAATGAACGACGTACTCTGACTAAAATATTTTGCAGCTGCGCAAGCTCAAATGAAGATCAAAATTCTTGAGAAGGTTTGCGTTTGACACTCTGGACTGCGACGTACCCCTAATATATAGAGCAGCTTCCTGATTTAGAGCCACCGGAGCAAGACGAAACGGAACAATTTAAGTGCGCATGCAACTGCTGTAATCAAGTCTCTTAAGGGTGAACTTTTTCTTAGATTCCCGGAAACTGAAAAGATATCGCCGCCACTGCTCCAGATGAATGAAATAACGTTTGGCTATAATCCCGAAAAGCTTATACTGAAAAATGCGAATATCGACGTCGGTCTCGATTCAAGAATTGCAATCGTCGGCGCGAATGGTGCCGGAAAATCAACTTTGTGAGTATTTCTTATGCGTTGATCCGTTGATGCTTGCTCACTTAATCACAGGATCAAGATATTGACCGGTGAATTGAAGCCTATGTCAGGTCATGTCACTCGGAATGGCCGTCTGCGTGTGTAAGGAGGACACAGCTTGTCTTACCGAACAGCATATTAATGCTATTTTTCAGAGGGTACTTTGCCCAACATCATGTCGACACACTCGTTCCCACCATGACACCTGTTCAATTCTTGGCTTCAAAATTCCCTGGAAGAAGTGAGCAAGAATATCGAGGACACCTTGGAAATTTCCAGATCAGTGGCATGACGGGGTTTGTAATATTCGCCATTTATCTGGTATTTAAGTGCTCACTTCTGAAATTCAGGCTGCAGTTAATCGGAACATTAAGTGGTGGTCAAAAGTCACGCGTAGCATTTGCGATACTATCGTTACTGCAGCCACATATATTGTTGTTGGACGAGGTAGATGCTATTTCATATGTCACCATGCTGAAACTCATTAAGAAATTGTGCAGCCTACCAATCACTTGGATATTGAGGTGAACCTGAGTCGCTAGTATTTTATCAGCCTTGCTCATGAAGTTTCAGGGTCTCGATGCGCTTATGATGGCGTTGCAAAAATGGAATGGAGGAGTGATTATCATCTCCCACGACGAACGATTCATCACTACTGTGGCTAAGGAAGCAAGTGTCTATATATCTTATGCCTATCTTCTTTGCTCACTCAAATCTTTCTAGCTATGGGTCTGTGGCGATGGGACTGTTACGAAGTTCAAGGGCGATGTTCAAAGCTATAAGGTGAGTAGCGTTCTGACTTCACTTACAGCCGCTGATGCAAATCGGCCCAGAATTTGATTGTAAGTAACATCAAGACGAAGCCTTAGTGGCCGCTTGTGTCACTTCACCATGTATTTCCAACAGTATTATATTGCATTTTATGATCCACTTTCGATCCACCTACATCAGTACTCAGTACTCAGCTACAAGGGTGATCCTGTGTACAATTGTTCACGTTCCTGGAATTCGACAATGTGGATCATTCTGAGCACTTTGTTGGAGTCTCGAAAGTGGCCGCGATGTGAGCTCACTTTCAAGTTTTGGCTTTCCATCAGTCTTTCTGCCATTATCTTGCTCATACCAATAGCTGCTATTCCAACTACTGCACCATTCCTCTATGCTCCTTAATTAGAGTTTAGAGTGCAGGAAAGTTTCATTCGTCTGGCGTTGAGTCGTCAAGCTAGTAACTCCAGCCGCACTAATAAGATCCGTAACATTAGTTCCTATGGCCAGAAAGACAAACATTCTCATGCACGCACGGTAAAACAACCATGCCTCCATTGTCAGTTCGCACTGTCAATACATGAGATCCCTACATATTCGGTTAGATAGTGCTGGTCTTCGTGAATAAAACAACGTCGAGGCATCCCACTCACATCCGGTGCTATAGTCACAGCACCAACAGTGCCGTATATTGCGGCACCATTGGATCCCCAAAAAAATACCCGAGTGCGGTTCACGGAAAGCATCTTTATATGTATTTATAATTTTATTAGCTGTAAGTTGATAAGAATTCCGAGGGAGTTTGAGTACTGTTAGACAATAAGTAGGTATAACGCACATACACCAAGGATCCTTCACACAGATAGGGCAATAACTTGGCAATAACGCAAATTGACGATACTAAACAAGTGCCAGCTCTGGGATGGATAGAAGATAAAGTGCCTCTAAGCTGAAACGGGCAACCATTAAAAGCTGTGGTAGACTCGAAGTAGTTCGGTTAAGGACCCACTAATCGGTGAACTCCGTTTTGTTGGGCCTAAATAGCATAAGGATCCCAAAACCCACAGAAGTAAGCACATGAGGCTTGAGGTGGATGAGCGCTTAAGCTGCAGCGCTGAAGTTGTGGTTTCGTAGCCGACTCAGAGTGACTCCACGGCTCTTTACAGATGGTCGATCTTCCCGTAAATAAATTTCGCGACAGCGGCCACACCCTGAGACGTAAATAAATAAGGCTTAATCGCCATCACCACCGCTTCACCTGGTGTTCTCGGACTGAGTACAATCGCCATTTCCGGCACTACATAGGATATGCAGTACAGTTAGATTTCCCACTGGAATAGCATAACAGCAAGGGCCAGTTGTCGGTGGAAGTGCAGAAGGAGATTCCGGGCCAGCATTACTTCTGGACGCGAAATTAGTAGTCACGTGTCGTTTCACGGGAAGCACACAACCTCGCGTGACGGCGCGTCCTCCTTTGGACAGTTCAACAAGCCATCTTGCATCACAACCACCACCAACTTCACCGCCATCAGCCCCTTCGCCACGATGAGCTCCTCCGAGGGAGAGAACTTTGACTTCGATGACGCGTCAGGCGACTCGGACGACTCCGGCTACGCGCCACCAGCCAAGGTGAGCTTTATTACACTCTTCGTTGATACAGTTGAAAGCTCAACTTTGCACAGAAGGCACCAGCCAAAGCGTCCACGAAAGCTACCAAGGCTCTCGCAAAGCCCAAATCTATCGCTGCCAAGTCCTCAACGAAACCTAAAGCCGCGCCCAAGAAGAAGGTGCTAGTGGACCATGACGCCAATGCCGAGGACAGTGAAATGGATGTCGATGCACGCGACGCGACGGACGATGACGGCCCCGGTCCCTCCGCCTTGCAGGACAAAACACCTGCCCCTCCCAAGAAGAAGAAGACGGCATCTGAGACGTACACCAAGGTATTTCTACTCATCCCTACCGCATCTTCTCACTCACTTCTCCCTTGTTCAGCTTTCACAACTAGAGCACATCCTTAAACGGCCTGATTCATATATTGGAAGCGTTGAGACAATCACTCAACAGATGTGGACTTATGATGTGGAGACAAAACGTATGGTTCACCGGGACGTCAAATATGTTCCTGGTTTCTTCAAGATTGTCGACGAAATACTTGTTAACGCCGCTGACAATAAGGTCCATTTCCTCTCAGCTCTTTCAAGCAAAGAAACTAATTTCTCTTCATTAGATTAATGACCCAAGCATGGACAGCTTGAAGGTTAACATAGATCTCGAAGAGTGCACAATCTCAGTATACAACAATGGTCGCGGCATTCCGATCGAAATCCATTCGCAGGAGAAGATGTATATCCCAGAACTCATCTTTGGTCACCTTCTGTCCTCTTCCAATTACGACGACGACGAGAAGAAACTCACAGGTGGCCGTAATGGTTATGGTGCCAAGCTAGCGAATATATATTCGCATGAATTTACCGTGGAAACGGCCGACAAGAACTCGCAGCAGAAGTACAAGCAAACCTGGACGGACAACATGACCAAGTGCGGTAAACCGAAGATTACGAAGAATACCAAAGGGGAGGAGTGGACGAGAATCACCTTTCGTCCAGATCTCAAGCGTTTCGGGATGACCACGATTGACGAAGACACAGCAAGCCTTCTTCGCAAACGCGTTTTTGACATGGCTGGTACCGTCAAAGATGTGAAAGTATTCCTGAATGATGAGCGTTTGAAGATCAAGTCCTTCAAGCAGTACGTCGAGATGTACCTCGACTCTGCGCAAGCAGAGGCTGCCGAGACCTCGGGAGGGGCGGCGCAAGGCAAACCATCGATGGTTTTCGAACGAATTAGCGATCGCTGGGAGGTCGCCTTCGCTATGTCGGATGGCATATTCCAACAAGTGTCTTTCGCCAACTCCATTGCTACTACGAAGGGTGGTACCCACGTTGCCTGCATTTCCGACCAAATCGCCAAGATTCTTGCTGGCGCGGTATCGAAGAAGAACAAGGGCGCGGCTGTTAAGCCTGCGCAGATCAAGAGCCATATGTGGATCTTTATCAACTGCTTAATCGAGAATCCTACATTCGACAGTCAAACCAAGGAAACCCTGACGTTGCCGGCTTCGAAGTTCGGGACGAAGCCGGTTCTGACTGAGGAATTTTTGAAGAAGGGTGAGCGCATATTGTCACATTTTGTTCATCTATTAGTACTGACTCATAAAACAGTGCAGAAGACTGGTATTGTTACCAACATTTTAGACTGGGCGAAGTCGAAGGCCGACCAACAGATCAAGAAGACCGATGGTACCAAGCGTAGCAGGTATTTGGCCATAGAACAAGATAAAGACGTCTGAATATTGATGAGTTTATATAGATTACTAGGATTAGCAAAGCTTTCCGACGCCAACAATGCCGGAACAAAGCATGCAAAAGAATGCACGCTTATTCTAACCGAAGGAGACTCTGCGAAGGCCTTGGCAGTCGCTGGTCTTGGTGTAGTCGGAAGAGATTATTTCGG
>JASFDH010002454.1:0-10891 GCA_036937195.1 Nidularia pulvinata | reverse complement strand
CGCGCCCCTCATAGGTTTTCATACCTACTCGCAACCTACCTAACGGCGCTGCACTCAGGCCACTTTAACTCATTTCAACTGGAGCCCACCGCGAGGGGGTTTTAATTTACCAACCGGACTCAAAAAGCACGGCCAGCGCACGCAACGCAGGAGCCTCGTTCCTCGACATTCAATATAGATCCTGACACGTCCCTCGATCTTCAGGACATCCTATCCACGCCTTCATCATCGAACGCCAACCACCTTCCATCAACGTCGCCCCCTTTTGCCTTCTTCCAAACCACGGCTTCTTCAACTGTGTCCCCAGATCCCTTCCTCACCCCGCTCCCTTCCTCCGAGCCCGGATCCCCATTCCTGTCTTCATCCTTACCACCCCTTCGTCCCGTCATCTGGAGCAACCAGCTTGTCCAGTCCATCAGTATCCCACTCCCACCGTCCGAACCAAGTTCTCCCATTCGACCTACCACCCTCTTCCCTGCTAAAACAATGTCCCAACCGCCAAGCCCGCTGCATGTGCGCCCCATGCCTTCACGCAACGATCGGGCAGCTCCCAAATTCGATGGGAAACCCGAGTGCTTGCTACCATTTTTCGACGACGTCCAACAGTTGGCAACTGCGAGCGGCCTGTCAGATCAAGACCTTATCGAATGGACACTGCGCTACGCACCCATTAGAATCCAGGATCTGTGGAGAAGTGCTGATGCTGTTGGTAGCGGGAATTGGAGCGCTTTCAAAGACGAGATCAAGGCGCTATACCCTGGTGCTGACGGGGACCGCAAGTACTCCATTGCAGAACTTGAAGCCCTTGTCGAGTCCCAATCATCGGTACCTATGCGTTCCAGGACCCAATTTGGGGAGTACCATCGCAACTTCCTGACTATTGCAAAGTTCTTGAAGAAACAATCGCGCCTAAACGAGAGAGAAATTAGCCAGATGCTGCTCCGCGGCCTGGACTTCGCTTTCCGCAATGACGTACGCACCCAGCTCCGCATGTTAAACCCCAGCCATCATCCGGAAGACCACTGGCCAATCGAAAAGGTCCAGGAGGCCGCTCTCTTTGTCCTCGCTCGCAACGGCGGCGACGCCTTGCCTACTCCCATCTCCACGGCCGCATCTCTGAGTGAACCCCGCTCCCAGATTTCCAGGGAGACTTTTGATGCCTCATCGGTCATGAAGCACTTCGAGCCGGAAGCCATGGCAAAAGCTTTTGCCCAGACAGTCCTACAGCACCTTAAATTAGCAGCTATCGATCCAACTTCTACAAACGACTCACCTCAGCCCACTATGCCACGCAACACAAACTGTGCTTTCTGCTCCGACCCCAACCATTTTCACCATGCTTGTCCAACAGCACAGGACTACTTGCAGAAGGGCTTTTGCAAGCGGAATACGGAAAATCAAATCGTTCTTCCTAATGGTTGGAAAGTCACAGCGCGCACTGCTCCCGGAACCAACATCAGAGAACGTATCGACAACTGGCGTCAAGCAAATGCTGGAACCTACCCGGCAGCATCCACGAACCTAGTGGAAGTGTCGGCGCTCTCCCTTGAAGGCAGCTACACATGGGTGAAACCGTCAGCAAACCCTGCTTCGATCTTCAGCAACATTGCCCCACCCGTCAACCAGTCCCTTGCCACACCAGCTGGGTACACCACGTCCCAGGATGAGGATGAAATCATGACGCTGGAAACACTGGCAGTGCAGACACAGCGTAAGCTCGATGAAGCCAGACGACGAGTCAGCGGAAAGGACATATCGCAGAATCGACAAGGCCCCATCACTCGCAGCGCAGCCCGAGAAACTCCCCCTCATATGCCTAAACCAGCCCAGGAGAATGGTCAGCAGAATCCTCGCAGCAAAGAAACCACGCACACTGTTGAAACACCTGCCAACACTGCCGACCATCGCTATATGGCCCCTGCGGCACCTTCATTCCGATATGAGACACCTATCGAGGACCCAAAAATTATTAGTCAGCTGGCAAAGCGTGGATTGGAGGGGAGTATTACACTCACAACTCGAGAACTCCTGGCCGTTGCCCCTGATATCCGTCGCCAAGTCAAAGATCTTATCACCACAAAGCGAATTCCCAACTCACCTGGAGCCTCGACATTCAACCACTCCATCCTTGAGCCAAATGTTGAAGCTTTCCTTGCTACACTCCCTACACCTCGCAACGACCTCATAGTGTCGAACCACACCGAAGACCTGCGTACTACCACAGCGGTTATTGAGGGCGGCCAGCACATTGAAGCTGTCATGGACGACGGCTCTCAAATTGTGGCCATTAGGAAGGACATCTGGGAGCGGTCAGGTTTGCCGATGAGATCTGATCATATTATGACGATGGAATCAGCTAACCAATCCCGGAATCAGACTGTCGGGCTCCTACCAAATCTCAGGGTCTTGATCGGGGGATGTGACTTCTACCTGCAGGTTCAAGTCATACAGAATGCATCATATGAGATGCTGTTAGGCAGGCCATTCCACACACTATCACGCGCAACAATCCAGCACTTTACCAATGGTGATGCGCACCTTACCGTCACCGACCCAAACACACAGGCCATTGCCACAGTTCCCACTCGTGCACGTGGCTCAGGAACTCCAAAAGGCATTCCGGTTGTCGATGCCGTCATCACGGATTTTTAATCGTCGATGAATCGACTAACACTCGACAAGACGAATCGGACCTTCCACCACAAATCAACGTCTTACAAACTCACTCTCATCCTAGACACTTCGCCTCAGTGACCCCCACATCCCCGATATCATCGCTTTCCTCGCTATCTCTGCACCCTGCATGTTTCGTGTACATGTACTCACCGCTCCTCATCTCATCAACACCTTTCGATCCAGTCTTCAATGTTGCCAATGTCTACGATTTCGAATTCTCTTCCACTACAGGCACCAGTGCTTCAGCAACTTTCGCATACAAAAGGGTGGCTGACCGCATCAAACCTGTGGCTACCACACTCCCAGAGGACTTCCGCATTGTGCGCCGTGTCCCATCTGACCCCCTGCAGGAGCTTCCCCTCCTGCCAACTCATCCACCTGCATTTGTTCCAGGGACCCGGTACACACAGGAACGCAAGGATGCCACAAACGTCAATCCAACTGGGTTCTTGTTCCCTGATGAGGAACGTCTCGTTCACCACCTAATCCGCATACAGGAACTGGCCCTGGCATGGGACCCAGCCGAAAAAGGGAAATTCTCTGCAGATTACTTCGACCCAGTCACTATCCCCACTATTGAACACGTCCCCTGGGTCCTGCGTAACATCCCCATTCCTCCAGGCATCTTCGATCGCATCGTACAGATCATCAAGGACAAGATAACAGCCGGTATCTATGAAGCATCAAACTCCTCATATCGTTCACGCTGGTTCTGTGTACTCAAAAAAGATGGGACTTCTCTCCGCCTTGTTCATGACCTCCAACCACTCAACGCAGTTGCTATCAAGGATAGTGCGCTCCCACCCATGGTTGAGCCATATGCAGAATCCTTTGGAGGACAAGGCTGCTATGGTGTATTCGACCTTATGGTAGGCTTCAACCAGCGTGAACTCGCTGTATCATCTCGTGATCTCACCACATTCCAAACACCCTTGGGGACCCTCCGACTCACGTCTATTCCAATGGGATACACTAACTCGATGCAGGTTCAGCATGGGGACCTCACTTTCCTCCTACGCGATGAAATCCCCCAGGTCACGGTCCCCTTCGTGGACGATGTGCCGGTTAAAGGCCCACCAACACGATACGAGACACCAGATGGTGACTTCGAACGCATTCCTGAAAACACAGGCATTCGGCGATTTGTTTGGGAACACCTTACCAACGTCAACTGCATCCTCCAGCGCATCAAACATGCAGGAGGCACTTTCTCTGCAGCCAAATCGGTGTATTGCGCACTGCAGGCAGTTATAGTCGGCCATTTGTGCACCTACGAAGGACGCCTCCCAGACGAATCACGTGTACAGAAAATTATCGACTGGCCCATCCCTCGTAGCCTCACTGATGTACGAGGGTTCCTTGGAACTCTGGGCACGATACGCACATTCATCAAAAACTTCGCCACCCATGCCAGGCCTCTTGTCCTCCTTACAAAGAACGATGTGGACTTTGACTTCGGGGCTGACCAGCTTCTGGCCATGGAGAAGTTGAAGCTCCTCGCCCGCTCCTGTCCGGCCATTCGCGCTATTGACTACACCTCAGACCATGAGGTCATTCTCGCAGTTGATTCTTCGTGGAAGGCAGTAGGTTTTGTCCTCCTACAAGTAGGCTCAGATGGTCGGCAATATCCCAACCGCTTTGGCTCTATCACATGGAACGACGTCGAGCAGCGCTACTCCCAGGCAAAGCTGGAGTTGTTTGGCCTCTTCCGTGCACTCAAGTCTGTACGCATTTACATCATCGGCATTAAAAACCTCACAGTCGAGGTCGATGCAAAGTACATCAAAGGCATGATCAACAACCCGGACTACATGCCAAGCGCGACTATCAACCGCTGGATCGCTGGGATCTTGCTATTTGATTTCAAATTACGCCATGTTGCTGCACGCGATCACACCTCCCCCGATGGACTTTCACGCCGAGATCGTGCTCCCGAAGACCCTGACGAGCCTGACGACTATGAAGATTGGATCGACACCGCCAATGCCTTTGCCATCGAATTCATCAATTGGCACCCTCCTCGCTCACTTTCTGTCGCACCTCCAGCACTCCGTCCTGGCTTTACCCAAACCTTAGGCCTGGCCACCTACTCAGTCATGTCTCTGGTTCTCTCCCTCACGGATTCGGCTGTTCTCATTCCCCGCTCACAAAAAGCCGCTGCTAAAGATGCCCAACTCCTCACCATTCAGGCTTTCCTCAGTAACGCTCAACGTCCAGACAACCTGACAGACCGACAATATGCACGTTTCGTCAGGCTGGCACTTGACTTCTTCGTACAAGATGACAGACTTTGGCGCAAGGATCGACATGGCCGTCACAAGCTGGTCATTCCAGGTCCCAAGCGCCTGGGTCTTATCACTCAAGCACATGACGAGCTCGGCCACAAGGGTATGTTTACGGTGCGCACTCGTCTGTTGGCACGGTTCTGGTGGCCACACCTGGAGCAAGATGTCAAATGGTTTGTACAAACCTGCCACGAGTGTCAGATTCGCCTCCTTCGCAAAATTCAGATCCCACCCACGGTCCCCACGCCAGCCTCCTTATTCCGCAAAGCCTACATTGACACCATGTTCATGCCGAAAGCAGGCGGTTTTCGGTACATTGTCCATGCCAGGTGCTCGTTGTCCTCGTACCCTGAGTGGTGCATGCTCCGCCTGGAGAACGGGAGAACTCTGGGCGCGTTTATCTTTGAAGATATCCTCTGCCGCTGGGGTGCTCTGGAAGAGATCGTTACTGATAACGGATCAGCCTTCTTGCAGGCAACCGAGTATCTTGCGCAGAAGTACCATATCCACCATATTCGCATCTCACCCTACAACTCGCGTGCTAACGGACCAGTCGAGCGTCGTCATTTTGATGTCCGAGAAGCTCTGGTCAAAGCTGCTGACGGTGATGAGTTCCGCTGGCCGCAGGTGGCACCTTCAGTCTTCTGGGTGGAACGTATTTCCATTCAAGCATCTACCGGGTACTCCCCATACTACATCGCACATGGTACCGAGCCCCTCCTTCCATTTGACCTTGCTGAAGCAACATATCTTGCACCTCCTCTCGATCACCTCATATCCACGGAAGACCTCATCGCGCGTCGTGCGATTCAGCTTCAAAAGCGTCCACAGGATCTCGCTCGGGTTAGGGACCTCGTACTCAAGGCCCGTTTTGAATCCATTCGCCATTTTGAGCGGGCCCACGCCCACAGTATACACGACTATAACTTTGCCCCAGGCTCCCTTGTTCTAGTACGCAACTCCCGCATAGCCACAGACCTCAGTCGCAAGACAAAGCCACGGTATCTTGGTCCTATGGTTGTCATTCGCCGTACCACGGGTGGATCATACGCCCTCGGCGAACTCGATGGCTCACTCTCAAAACTACGGTTCGGTGCAGCTCGCCTAGTCCCCTACCTCCCCCGAGACGTGCGTGCGATTCCTGTCACTAGCCTCGTGGATATGCCCGACAATGACCTCGAACGGCTGACTCACGATTTCCCTGGGGACAAAGGACAGGATGACGAATCAAATTAACAAAACGCTCCTTGGGAAGCATCTAAAAGTACCTAATCGCATCTACATATCTAATGGGGTGGAAACCCGTCTATTTACTCCCCTTCTAATCCTTCTCCTCTCCTCTTTTATCTCTTCCTCTGTTTCATTGTCACCTTCGCGGCCTTCGCCCTGGGCACAGGCCTCCTCAGCTCCCTAGCCACTCTCGCAACCCTTGCCGCTTCCGCATCGCTACCCCCAGGTGTTGCCTCCCCCTCCCAGGCAGCTCCACGGTCGGTCCTCGCAAGCGATGGTCCTGCGGCATGGCCTGGCTGGAATGAACCTCCGTCATCGAGGTACGTCGTGTACTCGGCGTAGCGAAGCCCGCCGTCACCTGCTATCGTCAGCACTGGCATGCCGGCGTACACATCTTCGTCTCCAAAGTCACGACATCCCATTTGTTCTGACCATACTTCCTGCGCTCGCGAAACGGTTGGCTGCACGACGTCGGATCGAACGGCCCCTAGGAAAATCTGGCGTCCTAGGGCCTCAGTATCAGCAAACATCCTCGTGCTCCCTACCCGTGCCAGTAGCGAAATCATCGCCTGATAGGTGTCCTGCGCCTCGTCGGTTACAGAGAGTGCCTCACAGCCAAGCCTCCTAGCCAGCATCTTCAACGCGGCTGCCTCCTCCTATTTGTATTCGTCAGCAGTCAGTCTGCAGCACCGCTTGCGTCCCACTCACCAGAATCATCAGATAGTGCCCCAGCTCCTTGCTGCCGCGCATCTGCGCAGAACCGATGACATTCTCTCCCACCATCGTGGCGTAGCCAACCCTGGCATGGAAGGCGCTCCCCAGTTCGCGGGCGAGGAGTAGCCGCTCACCGGTGCTCAGGCTCACTAGATGTACCATGACTATGGCAGGACTGGGCAGACCTTCGCCCCTGCCGCATCTCCTTTCCCTGATATTCATGATCTCCATGTCGTCATCTTCCGCACATTGTCGTCATTTTCTTCGAACTCCTTCCCCGATTGACTGGGACAGTCAATATTCAAAGTCCCCGGGTGGTGTAGAGGCTCCATTCCGCCTGAGCACGGAACTCGTGTATATGGACCTCTGTAGCACGCACGCACAAATCCCACCGCATCACGATTCAGCCTCAACAACAGCCGACCAGCACCAAGTAGGGCCAGCTGCGCGCGCTTGATCAGGCCGATTCTTGCGTACACCCTCGATCGAGCCTTGGCGCTCACATACACATGCAGCAAATATGCGGGTACATACAGGAATGGAATTCCGCGCCCCACTTGCATATGGTATCTATACCTCTTGCTTCATACTTATTCCCTTCCCCTTCGAATGCCTTACCTTTCTCCCTTTCATCGGCATACGAACACCCCTTTTATTTTCCCTCTACAATAAAAATTACAATTACTTGGCACTCAGTAAGTATAAAAACCCTTGTACTTAGATAGTCGAGGGGTAGTGAATTCCACCGGGGAAGTTCAGCTCATCTAAACACTTCGAAACCGTAACGTTCCACCTCAGTCCTCCGCATAGGACTTCGTCTCATATACTCCAACCCATCTCGTCGTCATACTTGCTCACTACAAGTCACCGCAGACTTCCTACCTCGTCCGGCGTTGTTTCCTTCGCCCTCAGCTCCTTATTGCACTCCGAAATTTAATTAAGTTATTACTACTTGTCTATTCCTTGCTTACATAGTCCTACCGGTACCTTAGAATAGCGGCAGACGTGACGCTACTGCGCCCCTCATAGGTTTTCATACCTACTCGCAACCTACCTAACGGTGCTGCACTCAGGCCACTTTAACTCATTTCATCGCGCTCAATGAAAAGCACCTGTGTGCCCTGGTCGGCCACATGTTGCGAATGCGTGTGCATGGCGCGCTCAATGGCGAGGACATGCCATGTCTATGAGGAGAGAATGAGGCATGTGTTGCTTAGTTAATGGAGTGCACTTACAGCGAACATGTTGACGGCGTTGGAAAGGCTTGTTTTCAGCCCTGCAAGCTCGTCTTTAAATCTGTGTGTGGCTAGGAGTTGCATGCACCTCTTTCGTGGCCCCCGGAAGGAGAGGACAAATTTGTGAATTCCTTCAAGAGCTCTGGATTATCTTTGGATTAGGCGAAAATAAAAAGATTTTCAAGAAAGAGCACACTCTTTTAAAATAAGCACATCATCATCACCATGCACAGTGGTCCTGCCAGAAGCTAAAGCATTTTCCACGACAGTCTTTGTGACATTGCTCGCATATGCGACGATCTCGTTAACTGCCTTGTTGTTCCCCTTGATCGTCTATTATAATCAATAGTCAATATATATGGCGGCTTAATGAGTGAGAACTGAGATCTGAACAAACTGCAGCAGTTCTGCAGACAAGGACTGCTGTCGTGGCGATGGGTTTCAGGACGCTCATTAGCAGGGCCTCACAGAGAGCCAGGGCGGATTCGGAAATGAACAGAGCTGTATCTAACAGGAATGTCGAGGTCTTTACTCTCCCCCACAATTCCCATGGGAATCCCATGGGAATCCCAGGGAATGGAGGGAATGGGAGCAAATTCAATAAACCATTGTTAATTTTTATAATTCATTGTAAATTTGTATTCCCATTCCCACCTCATTCCCACCCCATTCCCTTTTTATTCCCATTGTTCCCCGGCCAAAGGGTGGGAATGTTCCCAGGAAATCCTAAGGGAATATCAGGGAATGGAGAGAATAGATCCCTGGGGAATGAGGGAATGAAGAGGATTCCCTTGGGAATTAAGGGAATAAAGGTAGTCACCAGCTTCTTATTAATATAATTTTTTTTTAAAAAGTTGCACATGTCAAGGATTGAACTCTAGACCACATGAAATATTAAATAAATATTATATTCATGAACAACTGCAATATAACCACTACACCACAGAGCCATTTGGATTTTCTAAGAATATATAGAATATATACCCAATTCAAAGTCAGTGGTCAAAGCACATTGTTTGGTAAGTCACATGTTTATACAAAGCAATGTGTATTGTTCATTTACTGCATTTGCTCTCTCACTCAAACACAGCCACTGTCAACAACCACCTGCATCCCATGATGGTGGGCCACCCCAGGATGACAATACACAATGACAACAACACACAACAACAGTGACACATAACAACAACAACAGGGACAATGCACAGCCCCCACCACTGCGAGCAAAGCCCACAGGATAGCAGGACTGCCCACAATGACGACAAGGATGACAGGAGGGCCCCCACCACCCCCATGATGACATACAACAACAACAACAACACCCCATGACGACATACAACAACAACAACAACAATGCATGGCCCCACCACAATGACAACAAGGACAACAGGAGAGCTCCCACCACCCCCATGATGATGATGATGCACAGCCCTGATGGCTTAAATTTTCACTTTGCAGTATACATGAGCAAAGCCCACAATGACGACAAGGATGACAGGAGGGCCCCCACCACCATCATGACAACATACAATGCTGACAATGATGATGGGAGGGCCCCCACCACCATCACAATGATGTATGACAACAACATCGACAATGCACAGCCCCCACCACCATCACAATGATGATGGGAGGTCCACCCCCATGACAATGAGGATGCACAGTCCTGATGGCTTAAATTTTCACTTCATAGTATATAAAACATGAAGATTATTACAATTAGATACTTTGTAGTATATAAAACATAAATATCATTAGAATAATTATTACTAGTAAGACCCAAAAAATCGGTAGCATGTTGGTATTAAATATAATAAGTTACTTGTGCAAGTGTGAGAAATTTAACTTAAGAGTGCCACTTGGTTGATCAGTCAACCTCTTCACTGTTATCCACCAAGGTGGGGAATGGGGTGGGAATATATGGGGAATGGGAGGGAATAACAGGGAATGAGTAGGGAATGGCAGGGAATGGCAGGGAGTCATTCCATTCCCATGGGAATCCCATGGGAATGGTGGGGGAGTGTAAAGTACTGGGAATGTCTGGCGTTGCACAGGCATGGAGAGTCGCAGAACGAGCGGGGGAGCAGGTCCAGAGGAAAGAGTGAGTGCTCAGTAGAGTGCAGCAGATTTCAGTGTGCAGGAAACAAAGACTGGGGCACGGAGAGTGCAGGTTCATTGTGCACCATACCTCTCATAGCAATTGCTGTATCCATCAAGCAGGCACTAGCTATAGCCTGAGAAAGCGAGTGCAGCTGCCCATTGGAAATTGCAATGTTTGGAGTTATTTGCTGAGGAAAGGATGATGGAACCGAAATCGGCTGAACAGTAAAGAGAAAAAGTTGTGCTCAAGCTTATGGAGACTTCTAGAGATTGTCATGCTTCAGGCAGGATAGACTTGGGATAGGCCACAATTGACACACTCCCCAAATTGAGTGTGCCAGGGAAAGCAATACACCATCCACAAAGTAAACTGAACTCTATATCTCAGGTATACATCAGGAAAATCCTACATAGTAAAATGTACCCAATGAAAGAAAATAAAGTAGAAATGATGTGAATTAAGATTAATTTACACAATGATGCATAATTGGAATCATTGACAAAATTTACCAAATGACGAGTCCTTGTCTGTGGCGAAGTTTAATTTGGTTCATTTAAGTTTCAGTGGCATAAATTACAACCATTTTCAATACAAATACCGAACACACATATCAATTGTGGTATTGAGCTTAAACTTAAGACATAAAGTTG
>JASFDH010002453.1:0-10893 GCA_036937195.1 Nidularia pulvinata | reverse complement strand
ATGACGGTTCGATCTCCAGGCTTCGCGGGCGTATATCGCAGTAGTGCTACTAATGCTTCTCTTAAAGCTCTCGCCCATGATAAGGAGGAATCTTTCTGCAAAGCGCCAGCTAGCGCATTGAAAAATATACAGAAAACTTTGACGTGCGCGTGATCAAAACTTCTTCTATCCAACAGAATGAAATAAACTTACGAGCACCGATTGTTCCACCCATAGAATCCTCAAGCATTTCAGCCATGTCCCTGATAATATCCCATGGGTTAGATTTCTCGACATTCAATCTTCCGGTCTCAATGCCGGCAAGTATTGCTGATTATGCCGAGCTTCAGTTGTAATCTGTTTGTGGCATAGGTTATTAACCCACCTTTTGCGCCCGCTGAAAATGTGTGCCCACAATCCCCATCTCCGGCGATAGTATCAAATCTTATAAGATCTTCTTCAACCAAGAGAACAGCTTTACATGCGTTTCGTATTCCAGTCTCAACTCTAGTTGGCGAGATATCAGCTTTCCTCCACCAGGTGAGCATTTGATTATTCTCCGTTTCATCTTTGTCCTGAGCTTTCACCATCGCTAAGAGACGCTCCGTTTCTGCTTCCTCTTCAGCAATATCTCTTCTCTGCTTTGGCCAGAAGGAACGAACTCCTATCCACGATATTGCATCCGTTGGATCGTCCAAGAGGTCTACCACGCGGGCATTTTTCTTGGATATCACTTCGTCACTCAATTCAACGCTATTCGCGATTTTGGAAACATTCAAAAGCGAAATAGAAAATCCTGGAGCATTCAAAGAAGTCATGTAGGATGATAGGTAGATCCGAACGGGATAGATCCGTTTCTCTTCTGCAAAGAAGTCAGTTACCAAAACGGCGTGAATACATTTATGTGTAACTTGCCAAGTTGAGTATGAATCTCATCTAAGATAGCTCCTATCTCGAGCTGTGACATCCCTCCGAGGTTATTGACGAAGAGAACCACCTCGTCCTTTTCGCCGCCCAGAGAAGATGCTACAAACTTACCATCTCCAACATGATCTCGAGACCCGAGAATAAGGGAAAGCATTTGAGCCACCAATTTCTCTACGCCGTCTATCTTCTGCTTTATGACTCCAGGTTCATTGTGCAGCCCCAAACCGACTTCACACTCGGTGTTCGCCAATAAACACTCTCCTATTGGTCTTCCGGGAATATGACAATGGTCAAGCCCCACTCCGATGCTCGCCAAGTTGGCTACAACTGCGTCTCCAAACTTCTTCATAATGTCAAGCCTCTCCCCTCTCGCGGCCAACGCACCAAGAAGCTTGCAAACCAAAATATTTCCTGCCAGTCCCCGTGGTCCAACTAGGCTGCTCCTCGAATGACCAGCATTCAAAAGAGAGACATCATCTGCTACCACTACGCTCTCAATCTTCACACCATCCCTCGCTAACAAGACACGCGCTTTTTCGATTGCCAACCCGAAGTTAAGGCGGTCTCCAGTATAATTGTTTATGATGACAAGAACGTCCTTGAGACATGTGTCTCCTTCGGGCGATGTTGCTCCCAATGCAGCGAGCTTGATTGTATTGACAATCTGTTTCGCGCTGGGGCTCGCGAAGATATCTCCAGACACGCAAGCGGCGAGCATGCCTCTTCCAGTGTAGCCCGCATGTGCAGGCTCATGTCCTGCACCTCCTCCTGAGATCACGCTAACCTTCGAAGATGGGCATGGAGTGGCACTGTAGACTGATTTTGAAGGCGTGTGACTAGAAGGGGACATTAGTACTTGTTTCAGAGATAGAAGAGATACTTACAGCCTGAGCGCAGGATTGAGCCGCAATGTTCCTCTGAGAGATTTTAGAACAAGCCCGTCTGGTGAATTGTATATGTGTTTAGTTGACATGGTAGAGGAAGCAAGCAATCATGACATCGAGCTCTTGCCCGTCAGCGAAGTGGATATTGCCTGAGAGTGCACAAGGCCATATGACCGGCCACATGTTTCATACATTTCATGGAATCTATTATTAGACTATATTTAAATTAACACATTTCACCATCGTCTGAACTACATATATGTATTTGACACATAGCACTACGTAGTATAGACCTCCTTAGAGTGCATGCGAGGATGATTCACAAATAAAATAAAATAAAAAATGCTCTCCGTCTGGGAGTCCAACCCAGCTTTCGCGCGTTCATTAAGTAGCAATGTGACGAGTGATAGGCGCGTGTACTAACCTATATATTAACAAAGAACTATTCGAAAGATATACTAAGATGTAGATGATACACAAGTATCCAATTGACGGAGAGCTGTCGGTAAGCCTTCGGGCCTATCTGCCAATAGCCCGATTCCTGATCTTCTCTCCTTTGCATACATTTCCTAGCCGCAAATCTCACGCCATTTCCCGGCCCTCGTGATTCTGCTATTTACTGCGCCTCGCGAGTTTTTGTATTGGACTGAAGGATTCAAGTATCCTTTATGTCAGGTGCCATTGCGAGTGGTGGCACACCGCCATGCATCAGACCTTCAAGCTAGGAATAAAGTAAGGGCAAGACTTCTCTGCGCGTTTCTTTCAATTGCGGCTATAATTGAAATAGATTTGTATTTTTCTTTCCCTTCCCTTTTATTAGTCAGTTTTGACTGGGTTTATACTCTCATTACGAAGTCGTCGGATAAAGGAGGAAAACATAATTGCCAACCTTATAGTCTTCCGATGTTTCTCTTAAATCTACAGGAATTTGTGTTACAGACTCTGTATAAATTGGTGCCAATATGTGCAACCAAGCGATCCGTTTGAAGTTTGACTCAGTGCACAGGTAGCTTTTATTCCCACTGCAGCATTGTTCCGGGACAGTGGTCTCTAATTATGGCCTTCATGAAAATTCTATTAAAGACAGAAATATATGATCTGAGCTCAACTGACATCTTGTATCCCAATTAAATGCGCGTCCAGAGCGGATCTTCTCCGTAAATTTAATATTTCATCTGCTCCGGGTCTTATTAAACGTCGTACATATGACTATCAGTTCCCCAAAGTATTTATACTTAAGCATGCGCCTTAAAATATCGTGAATTCTCTCTCGTACTCTCGCCTTTTTCATTCTTTAAGTTAGACTTACCTCTTTCCAAGAACTATAAATCTACCATGAGAACTCGAATTTGTAGACGATTATTCTGCGATATTTTGATTCCGATGTAGAATCAGGTGACGGTGAAATAAACTTCGAATCAGTCTCATTTTGTTGATGAGGCAACGTCGCACGAGCAGAACCGGAACATATCGCGCTCGAGATTAATGCTCTATCGATTCCAGGCCTTGAATAACTGTATATTATTCCTCGAGTCTTGAGCTATTTTGATTTATTTTACTTTATCTCTGAAGACACGTGTCAAAGACAATATGTAGGGAAAGGAAAGTCACTCCCGCGAAACGGTACATGGTTCGCTCTATATTTAGATAGGTCCGTTATCTGCCCGCACAGCTCACCTGACATCAACCTGATGAGGCCTACACTTGACATGGTTATCTATCTTGCACGCAAGGTTTCTTCCGTCAACTCCATATCATTTCCAAAAAATACCATCGTGCCTCCTCCCCAAGGAAACATCAGCCTGAACTCGACAATTAGATTTTTCTTAATAAGTAGGTGACGATTGATTTATATCCAGCTTCCCTTGAATATCTTACCTTGAATACAAATGAGATTCTTATATAGTAATCTCATGACCTTGTGATTCCTTTAACACGAATCACCTGGCCAAGGTCCTATTTAAATGCGCTTCGGCAGACTTACCACGTTGATGCTGTTTGCTACTATGGACAATCTGTCAGGTACTTCACAGGCGGCACTGATCATACATCATGCGTCAACAGCGAATCACTTGAGAACAGCATCGAACTAGACCCAAGCACCGAGATTCCAAAGGATGGCTGCCGTTAATATCATTGAACACCAACAATACCTCACATTTCTTGTCAGTAAGCTATGATTTACCTATAAGACAAAATACTTGACGGGAAGAACTTACTTCAGTTATTCGCTAAACCAGCTTTTCTATTCATATTCTGGAACCTCTTATCAATTACTTGTAATGTCACCCAATTGTAAAATATTAGTCGAGTTCGCGGATTTCCGATTTGATTGCGGAACACGGTTCCTTTTAGGGGAAAATATCACCTTCTAGACTACTTCGCTGTCTGGCAAATCCGACTTGCCACCATCCCAACATAATGAGATTCGATCTGCAGTTTTCGGAACCAAAACAGGTCCGTAACTATATGGGTCACCTTACTTATGCTAGGTCCCTCTGTAGGACTTCTCGGCCCAGATTTGTCATATTCGGGATATCGGAATCAGGTGGCACTTTTTTCCACAATGATCATCCTGTCGAAACGCATGAGGACTGAGTCCGCGTTGAACTATGTATCTAATTCGCTATAAAGTCTCTCAGCTAATGTGCCTGTATCTTCTTATCCCCCGCCGACGCACCTTTTTATCTTCGATATTCAATTCCCAATGCAGCGGAGTCCATTGCCAATAATCTTAGAGGATCGCACAGGTCTGAACACCAACACGGATTTTGACGACATGTACGATAGGATGTTCTACCATATCTCGCGTATGCCTGGACGAACAACAACCCTAATCTATGAAATGCCTCGAAGAGCTTCTCGCCATCGAAGCAGCTTGCCTTTGGATCGGGAGCCTATGGTATATTTGGAATTCCTTCCTGACGAATCGTTGGGAAATATTTCGTTCGTGAAATCTTCCTCGCACGCAACCATCCCTATGTCTCGATATCTTCGAAAGACAACCATCTTTGGAACGTGAGCAATATTCAACTTGCTTCCGCCTTAGCAGAAGAACCTACATGCTTTTTTGTCAGATCGTTGTCCCGAAAATTCGTTGGTTCAGACGGGAGAGAATACAAATGGTCCTATCGTACTGTATCTGGACAAGAGTGGACAGTGAGCTCCCTTTGTCAGATTTTATGGTCTTTTCTCAAACTGTCCTAGTGTACAACTATCGAAAATTACCTCGTCGCTCACTACGATCTGAAACCTGCGGAAGTCCGTGCTTACGATGTGTCCGGTCATAATCTGACGATATACGAGTCTTTCACGCATATTTCCACTGGTGAGAATCTTAAATTCAAGCATTTTGCCATTTTCTAATTCACAACTAATTCTGTTCTCCGTCACTCTCAGAAATTCTATCTTCATTTATCATCATGCGCCACATAGCTCAACACCGTCTTTGAGCCGCAGAAACCACGCCAAATTCACGATATTTCGTTACAATCCTCCCACTGCGCTATCATCATTGTTACTACGTTTATCGTTTACAGAGACACCACCATTTTCCAACTGTGCGATACATCACAAACAAGAATTTACGTATAATATATTTGAATTTGAATTCAGAATATCACTTACATGTGCATTCGAACGTTATACTATAATTACTGTATGTTACAAATGCATTTCACGATCGTTACATAACGTTCTATTTCCTTAAATATCACACGCACCGAATGCTAATGAAATCAAAGAATTTGCAGTGGAAGTAGCAAGCCATTAGAGCAATTACCATAGACCTCCTTTCCCCTTCTTTTCACAAGATTCTTCGCCAATACCCGGCTCGAAGGCTCACTTCTGCACGTGAGCCATCTTCTATCTTCTCAATTGATCATGAGAGATGATCACACGTTCGGGAAAGTCTCTCATGGACTATCAGAGAATATTTCTAGCAGGACTTGTTCTCGATATTTCAACGCTTTAGTTGGCTAGGATGGTCGGATACATTTTTGAAGTATCGTAAGTATTTCATATTCGTCTAATTAACAGTGAAAGACGTTCTTGGGCGATGGTGCATGGATTATGCTAATGTTTTCAGCAGCTTCCATGAAAACGAAGAGGCGGGCTTCTGAGAAGCTTTATATAGTGTACTATAGAATGGAAATTGGATGATCTTCTCCCGCGAAGTATTATGGTTTGATGTGATGGTGGTAAGAATCTCTCTTTGCAAAGTTAGCACACGTTTATTCACCTGTGAAAAAAATAGATTGCATGGAGGCGATCCAGAATGTTCGTAGGTATCTCCAGTAGGGACGTGACTATCCCTCTGACAATCCCCTTCTTTTCTGTAATTCGCTGGAAGCCGGGTAGTAAATGGGACGCTCAATGTATAGAAAGAAGTAGACTTCTAAAGGTACTTAATAGATCTACTCTTTGACAGTGATTTCTTGTGTATTAAAAATCTTTTTTCAAAACATTTATTCATCATATTCCTCCTCAGATGCTTGAGCAACTTTCGCTTTTGCTATTTCGAGCAGATTAGAATCAGCTTTCAATTAATAATGCAAATAAGACAGGTACCGTGATGTTTCGCTTTCTCCTTGTCTACGAAATCCAACCCCTTGGTTTCGACCATGCGATCGATGAAAGCGCCAGCAAATCCAGCCCTATATATTTCAACTTCAGGCAATATGTCATGAAAAGGCGACATGTCATGTCTTACAAAAGTGCTTTAGCTGTAGCGTGATTCTGGGGCTTCCCATTTTCTTCGCAATGTTTCTCGTATGCTTTCGCAGCCTACATGTCACCAGTTATTTTATACGGGAGGGTGGATGAAATTTTCAAAGCTACAGACCTCAAATGATGCAGCTGCGGCAATTAGTTCATGAGATAATTCTGCCTTGTGAGGGGCGCTGGTGACCTTTGTATCCATGAGAGTTGGAAGTCTTCCAGCAGGACCTTATATAGAGAAATGTTACCTCTTCATACGCCTGCGCCTCATCGGAATCGTCGCTGAAGAGACCCATGATAGATGAATTAGTGATCAGTGAAAGATGAAAGTGTGTAAAAGATGAGCGATAATGAGTGATATATGGACGCCTTAAATACCTTTTTCAAATGATGATATATCACAATAATATTTCCATCGAGTCACAGAACTAAACATAGACAGTGATGTATCGCCATAACAAAACGTATACACCGAGTGCATCAAATCATTGTAGGACATAGAGCGCAAATTTGCAAGATGGAATAAAAAGGTTCCTCGTCATCCGATGTACCTCTTTATATGAATCTAGGATGTGGAAATTTTCTTTGAAAAGGAGAGTTTGTATAAAGTCATTGTCACTACGACTGAATCTCAGTTTTCTAATTTATCACCGTGGGCGGATTATCGTAATCGCCGCCCATGCTAAAAATACGTCAGAGTCATATCACGGTAAGTAGTAAATGGAATAGATGTAAACGCACAGGATTGTTGGCAAGTGATAGACCACGACCCAGGAGGCCTCGCGTACAATGATAATCGAAAGGGGTAGATGATCAAAGGAGATGTATTGCATATGTACAGGTTCCAAGAAACAACATGAGGGCAAAAATGGATATGTAGTAAAAACTGCCAGAAAAGACGGAATATAGTGATCTCCGGCAACCCCACATTAGTTACAGATGTGTGCAACTGCGCAAAAATGCCATGCTGCGGCTTCCATTTTCATGATCAGATAATTATGGGTCCAGTGTTACGGAATCTCCCCACATAAAGATCACTCGGTGTAGGTACGTGCCATGGCAGTGCAATAAGATACTCAGTATGTGCAATATGTAGTAATAAGACGAAGACTTAGTACTATTGAGATCATGATTTTGGAAGAAGTTGGGCATAAAATATGGAATGTGCTTTAAAACGCAGTACATTGAGCCGAGACCGTATCCTAGGTAAAAGTAATAGGTCTAGAGCAACTAGTTCCATATGCACGGTTACACAGTCTTAGAAGTTATAACGAATGCTCAAACTACTCAGTCCTCTTTTTGATCACCAGACATCATACCCTGAATCTTCGCCGCGATTTCTTCAGCAGTTTCTCCTGTGAAAGGATTTCCAAGGAGGCCCAAGTTGCCTGCGCATGATTCTCAGTACGTTCGAATGGGAATCTTCGTACTCCATCAAAGCGGTGGCCAAATCTGTTTCGCTACTTACTACTTTCTTGATAGCTTTAGATAGGTCTAGCGCATCGACCATAGCAAGGTTTACTCCAACCCCAGTGAAAGGGGTCATTACGTGCGCAGCATCTCCGAGAAGGGTAGCCCTAGTATGTATCCGCGCCAATGAGTCCCCGAAAGAGATAATTAAAAGTAAGAACGCGCACCCAGGAACAGAATCCCACTTGAGTTCAATAGGAAGCATGTAAAGGTTCCTTACAATTAGATCTCCGTAGCTCTCCAGCACCAAATCCTTGCCGGCCTCGTCCCATCCGTCGAACTGCCTGTCAATTAACGCCTTCTTTCCCGACGTACTATCGGTCAAGGGGATCCCACAGTTCTCAATCCACCCATCAGGAACACGGAGCATGATTTAAGTGCGTAGAGATCCGTCTCCGTTAAGCTGCGTTATCAACCCCTTCTTCTCGCCCAGCTGCAGGCACGCGCCGTGTCCGATTCTCTTCGCAAGGTCAGCATAACGCTCGGCCACGTCGTCAACCCGAGCCTCGATACTGACCACTCTAGAGTAGAATGGTGTGACGGGATTGAGAAGAGGTCGTATTTTACTCCAGGTACCATCGGCTCCGATAACGAGATCAAAGTCCTTCTCGATGCCACCATGCTCGAAGTGAAGGTCAAACCTCTGACGGCCCTCCACAAGATCCGGAGAGGGAACCGCACCAAGGAGCTTGTGGCCTCATCTAACAGCAGAAGGATCTAGCGAGTCCAGAAGAATGTCTCTCAGGACGAGACGGCCAATCTCCGGTTTCGTTCTCCACGGTGCGGGCCATCACCCACGCTATCAGCAGCAAACTCCAGGACAGACTCGCCCTTGATATTTTGAATGCGAAGCCCGGCGCCTTCGACCCTTATACTCTCCTTGAATTTGTCTAAAAGCCCTGCTTCACACAAGGCTTTCTGGCCAGAATCTTGGTGGATATCAAGACTTCCACCCTGCGAACGGGCAAGGCGATTTTCATCGAGCTCAAAGATGGTAAATTGGATTTTGTTTTTGTGGAGTATACTCGCGAGTATGAGACCACCAGGGCCGCCTTATGGGCAAATACTATTAGAATACCAACAGGACTGGAGTGAAACCATAGATGGCTTACCACTGACGATAGCGATCTTCGGGTTGGAAGACATGATATCTAGCAGAATTGATTTGCTGAGACGCTGTTCTGAACGGATAGTACAGTCATATTCGACTTACATAAATATTATCGCTTATATATGGGATTTGCTCGGTTAGGCGGCAAGCAAAAGGCAATCTCGTGCGGCATTTATCGCGAGGCTTCGCACATAGCACAGCACCGGTGAGAAGAAACACTACAGCTTTTGATCAAGCCTAAGTGACCCAACACATACAGTACAATGTACATCGTTCCTTAGACACTTGCTGGACTACATCCATGACGTAGACTCACCGGCTTAATCCCATAGATAGCTCTAATGTAGCACCGATGCCGCCACAAGCATCACGCCTCGTCTTGCCTGCCGTAGGGAATGCGTACGTTTCTTGTTTAGATCTTTACTGCCGTAGGGAATGCGTACGTTTCTTGTTTAGATCTTTACTGCCGGTAGAATGATTCAATGGGGGGTTGCGTATGAAAAACGAAGAATCATTCGATGCACTATGATGGCGACACCACAGCTGGCAGATCGATGACGTGTCGTGAGTTATTGACATTTGTTATTTTCCCCTCCTTTAGACTTCCTTTTCCAGTTCGGGGCAAGTGCAGGAGTCTTGTGAGGAAGCTTCATGGAGCCTCGATCAGTGCTGGTAGCCTAGTGAGCATTGGGAAACATAGTTCAGATATAGAACACCGCAAGGGTTGTCCTCAAACAAGTATTTCGCATTTTAATACGACGATGCCCCCTGAAACTATTCGCTTTAAGGTGTTCTTCCATTCTAGATCATATACTATCCTCGCCTTCAGTTGTTCCCTGTGATCAACGGTCACAGGGAACATATTACCAAACCTACAGTGCGGGCCAAATTTAAACCTGATCGCAAACCTGTCTCCGCTAGCGGCTCTCGCGGCCCTATCACTTTGCGACATGAGGTTTGTTTCTCTGGACAGTCATGCAGTACAGCAATTCAAACAGTATGTCGCATGTTATAAACCTGAGTTCAGTCTAAGTTCAGGGCGATTTTGACCTGTCTGGGTGCAAACGTGCCTATTGTTGTGTCAATTTATCAACAGTTCGCTCTTTTTAAAACCGCACGCTTCTGCATGTTCTTATGGTATCTTAGAACAAGGAATGTCAAAAAGCAGATTGCTGGGCATATATGACTCAACCTATCCACAGTGGAAAGAAACACTCAAATGGGCCCCTGCGCAAGGCACAGCTCTTGAAAAATAAAGCTCAATTAATGCGGTGAAGAAGTAAGAGTTGATCTCCTGTGGCTATATTTATGTCTT
Organism: Nidularia pulvinata; assembly: GCA_036937195.1. Lineage (NCBI taxonomy): Eukaryota > Fungi > Basidiomycota > Agaricomycetes > Agaricales > Nidulariaceae > Nidularia > Nidularia pulvinata. The sequence goes on along the minus strand of JASFDH010002453.1, from coordinate 488 downwards.
GGAAGCTCATTCACGTAGTCGATGGTCTGATGACCTGGATTTCACTTCACTGAAATTTATGTTTAGTTGCGCATCCATCTTCGCCAGCTGTAGGTACTTTAAACTCTCATTCCGCTTTACTGTAGTCCAAATTATGTCGGCTCCCTTAAGTCGCTGTGCTCAGTTTCCCTCAATTGAGTTTCAACTTCCCTTCAGCAGAGCCAATGCTGGAAATCTTCGCTTGTCTGCATGAAAAATATTGGATTCTTAAAACTAGTCAATCAATCAGACAACAAAAATCAAAAACGTATGTATGAACAAGAATCTAGTGTAGTAAATTGAAGGATAGCCACCAAGAATTTAAACACCGAAAGAATATCAAATAGTACCTCGATCAAAGAATGAAATACGAAGGATCGAAATATAAATTTCCTAGGCAAACAAACTCGAATCTTCTGAAGTCATAATTCATTTAGACACAATTAGTCTTTCCAGGAGTGAATGACCTG
>JASFDH010002452.1:0-10896 GCA_036937195.1 Nidularia pulvinata | reverse complement strand
AGAACTTGAACTGAGACTAGTATGGAATGGAGACTCAATGCAGAATATCTGAAACATATAGTCAGCCATAATTTGGCCAAGACAGCCAAGACTTGGCTGCAAGGACTTAAGATTATAACAGATTGGTGTGTGACAGGTTGGTGATGAGTGATAGCTGGAACAGGATATGACAGAAACACATTGAACCTACCCTGGCTCCTGGCAAGCATAAAATCATACTAAATTTCCATGATGAAAGTAGCTTTCATGCAAATGATGATGTACAGAGTGCCTGGCTACAAAAAAATGAACAACCATTGCAGAAAAAAGGACAAGGATGGATTATACATGTCTCTGCATATATTAATCCAGAGACTGGCCATCTTATTTTATTGGATGAACATGGGTCTGTGGTTCAAGATTCTGTTGAAATAAGCTAGCAGGGGTGAAGAACAGGCACCAAAGGATAGCAAAAGTGACATATAATTTGTTTGACCTAGGGAGCTCATAGGCAAACTGTTACAAATTTCCTATATGAGTAACCTGCTATGCAACATCTTTTCTTTATTATTAGAACAATTAACACATGACTAGCTATATTTGGACTAGCCAACAGTAACAATAGTTATACTTAGTACATTGCACACAGACCATTGTAGATTACTATAAGTAGTACATTGTACTCTGGTCTTGCTCTTCAGCTTGACCTAGGCAAATATAGCCTTGTTCACATCTTTGCTCAACCCCTTGAACCTGAAAACAACTTAAACCTCTTAGACCTAGTCTAGAGGCTCTTCAGAACCTAAGTTCCTCCTAGACAGAGGCTTAGCGACTTGACAACTGTCCTCAAGGAAGTGTGTCTCAAGAATGATGACAAGAGCATAACATGTGGTCTCACCACTGTTACAATCAAAGAACTCCCAACTTATGGACTTTGCTTCAAACCTTCAACAAAGGCTTAACCACCATAACACAAATGGATGAGAGATGTTCAAGAGAATACAAGCTTTGGTAAAGCTATGATTACATAATTATTACCAAAGCAGAAACAGCTTGCCAAATTCCAACAGATTCAACAAAGATAATCTATCCTAGTGCAAATGGCAATGCTTGGTGGGACTGTGAACAATTACTGGCACAGATGGTCAATTCAATTAACATTTTCAAAGCTGCACATCCAAATAAACAAGCATTGTTTATCTTTGATCAGTCTTTGGCACATGCTTCACTCCCACCTGATGCACTCAAGGCATTCAAAATGAATAAATCTGATGGTGGAAAGCAGCAGCACCAACATGACACCATTATTCCAGATTCAAATCCTGTTGCAGAGTATTGTGGAAAGGTGCAAAAAATGACTCTCCCAAATGGCTGACAAAAGAGCATACAATGAGTTCTTGAAGAATGAGGGTTCAAGGTCTATAATTTGTATGCCAAATGCTCACTGGTGTGCCCTTTTGAAAGTGAGAACTGCTGCATGGCTTGTCTCCTCAGTGTCATATCCCTATACAACATAGCATGCACCATCTCCAGACTGTTTACAATCAATCCCAATGCTATCCCAACTCTTAGCTTGCCTCCAGTGTTTATTCAGGTTTACTCCAGTCCATTTCCATTTTTGTACTTACTTTGTTTCAGCCACACACTATACTTTTCATAGCATATCTCTTTCATGTTAACATTCAATTTGTATTCCTTAGCCCTTGTCATATGCTCTCTCTCTCTTAACCCACTTACTTCTCCATTGCACTAGTATGATTATAGTGCATTGTGTATTTATTCTGGTTACTTAGATTTTCTAGTATTTAAGTACTTTGAATGTATTGTAGTACCTCAGTTTGTTAATTATTGTGTTTAACATCCCTACTAGTCTCTAGTTAGTGGATAAGCTACCTCTAATTCATCCTCACTCATCTCTACTTGTTATCATCCCACTTATCAATGCACTTTGTACTCAACAAGATCTCTGGTCTCCAGAGATCCCTCCTTATCAAACCTTTGGTCAGGGAGTTGAGTATTGATTGTCATTATATCTGGATCATATTGCTCACTATTATCTGTAAATTGGGTGTTAGGAACAAAGGAGGCACAGCACATAAGCTGAAGCCATTGCCCACCTTGACCCTTCCCTTTGGTAGTGCTCAAACACATTTCCCAGAGATATTCCCAGAGTCTTCAGTGTCTCTCCCTGGTCACTACACATTGTCAGACACACAAACAATATAGGCACAGTGTCAAGGTTGTTCAATTACTCAGAAGAAAAGAAGAGGATAGGAATAGAGACACTGTATTGCTAGTGGGGAAACAACCAGCTCAAGACTGGTGTTCTTGGTACAATTGTGCTATATATATACTAAACTACATGTGTTCTATGTGTGTAAGTAATGTCTGAATCCATACTGTATCATTGTTACATCTGTGATCCTTCCTGATGTCTTCTGACACTTTCTGACTCTATGATACGATTTCCTGCTATGCTTCTGACATCTTCTGTCTGTTTCCATTTCTTGCTAATCTCTGAACTATTGTTTTTATCATTTGACACTCAAGATACAATTACTGTTTCCAAGTATGCTTCTGCTTAGTTACACTTCTGCTCCTGTTTCTGCTACTTTTATTATGTGTCAAGGACTTTTATTATTCCTCATATCCATAGTATTGCTACTTCTGCTTTTACTATTACAATTAGCAATACTCATATTTAAGTAGCTCACTTCTGTACCATAGTCTAAGATTACTCCTAGTCTCTCTGGCTCACTTCTGACCTTCCAACCTCTTCCGACTTGTTTTCTAGTTGACTTACATTGACTAGTCTTATCTCACCCTCAACACTAGACTTGGATTCTAGTTATCAATATCTTGTTCACCTCTGACATGTTTCTGACATTGGTAATTATCTTCCAACATGTGGACCATTTACTAAGTTAGAACCCATGAGAACTGGAAGGGCACAGCACATAAGCTGAAGCCAATGGTTCTTACCTTTAGCATTACAGTCAGAAATCCTTCTGACATTACTTCCAACATTTCTCTGACATAGCACTATTGTGATCTATGACCTCTAGTTCCTATATTCACCTTTTGGAACAAAACTTGACAATCATGAGTATCATGCATGTAAATAATAAGCAATCAGCTGTGACATGTGTTTCTAATATAATGAATGAAAAAGGGTTGGTACCCTCATGGTATGCAGTAAGTGTTGGTAGATGCATGTTGTGCATGTGTTATCCATGTGTCCATCTAATCTATGATTCCATGTGTCATGATAAGATAAGATATCAAAAAGAAAAGAAAAGAATCATGACACATGTACTCTATCTGTCTGGAACCTCTAGCCTGTATCCTGGAAAGCATGTTCATGACACTCAGTCAACAAGATGATTTCAAGAATCAGCCATCCATGCTCAAGACCTACATTAAGTCTCAAGGTCATGAATGCATTTTCTGTTACAGTGATTAAGCCTTGACTATAAGTTTGAAGCAAAGTTTGTTGGTTCAAGGTTCTTGGGTTTGGTTATAACAGTGGTGAGACCACATGTTATGTTCTTGAAGTTGTTCTTGTGACACACTTTCTATTGAGGACAGTTGTTGTATTGCTAAGTCTCTGTCTAAGAGGAACTTAGGTTCAGAGGAGCCTCTAGACTGGGTCTAAGAGGTTTGAGTTGGTTCTAAGTTTGAAGGGTTGAGCAAAGATGTAAACAAGGCTATATTTGCCTAGGTCAAGCTGAGGAGCAAGACCAGAGTACAATGTCCTACTTATAGTAATCTACAATGGTCTGTGTGCAATGTACTAAGTATAACTACTGTTACTGTTGGCTAGTCCAAATATAGCTAGTCATGTGCTAGTTGTTCTAAATAAAGAAAAGATATTGCATAGCAGATTACTTGTATAGGAAATTGTAACATTACCCCCCTCTTATGATCAAGTTCTCTGAACTCAAACTAATGATATGGCTCTCCCATTATATTGGTGATGGCATTGTCAGGGAAGTTGTAGTTGTTGTCATCTGGATATTCCCTGGGGTTGTTGTTGTTAGGGCATTTGGAAGGGTAATGTCTGGGTGTGACTTGTTGGCATATCCTGCAAATGAACTTGGAGCAGCTAGATTAGTAGTGCCTGCTGTGATGGCACAGGAAGCAGGTTACTGAGGTTGGCTTGAACACCTTCTTAATATATATGTTTCTTCAATGATATAGGTCTATTTCCTTTTGTGTCCACCATTCAATGTCAATGGGGGCATTTTGTGTGCCAAGAGATGAGGGATGGGGATATGGCAAGCTCCATCTTTTCTTTTTATCTGTATTTGTTGTTTTAATATAGTCCCATAATCCACACTGAATTGCAGACTCTAAGGCTTTGTCCATGTCTTATTCTTGAGTTCAGATGAATGCTTTCATCTGACCGATCTGGTCTCATTGGGAGTGTAAGAGGTGAACGAGTGAAATGAGGGCAGGGTTGTTAGAACAAGTGAATTGTCGAACTACATAGATGTCCATAGTATGGGTGTTGAGCATATTTCAGCATTGTGTGATGGTTGTGGGGGAGGATGCACCAGATGGGGTGGTAGCAAAGGAGTTAGATGAGGTCTGGGCATGTTGGGACATGGTTGTTTCTAAAGAGTAGACGATGGCAGTGGTGCTGTTGTCTGGGTATTATAACAGCTGGTTCTTCTCCTTATATCCTTTCAGGATTTCCAGGGAGTTCTGAAGGTTTGATTTCACAAGCCATTCATTTGAGGCTGTGGGATAACCAACCCATTTCATGAGGTATTGCATACCCCTTCCTTGTTTCTGGTGTCCCACGATTGCTTCGACTTCATATTCTTCCACTCCATTGATCAGGTCAGGAGGTGGTTCTAGGAAGTTCAGCCCATGTGCTTTGTTTTCCTTGTATGGTGTGAGAAGTCCTGCATGGAAAACAGGGTGGATTTGCCATTGTTCTGGAAGATTCAGTTTGTATGTCAAGGGTCCAAGTACTTGGTCAATAATGAAGGGTCCTTCACATTTTGGGGCAAGTTTCTGTGTCTGGTATGGAAGCTTTAAGTTTTTGGCTTCTAACCATACCTTCTGTCCTCTAGCAAAGGGTTCAAAGTTCTTCCAGTTCTGTTGTATCACTATTTGTTGAGCAAGTTCATGCATTGCTGTGGCTTCTTCCCATGCATGTTTCAGGGTGTCCATGCATTGTTCTACACTGGGGATGTTGGTTTGATCAGTGATTCCAGGAATAGATTTAGGGTTGTACCCCATCATGAGGAAGAATGGGGTCCATTTCCTTGCTGAGTGTTCACAATTGTTGTGAGCAAATTCTGCCATAGGCAGCAAGTTTTGCCATGTTTCCTGGTTGTTTGAGCAGAACATCTGAAGGTAAACTTCTACTTCTTGGTTGACTCATTTAGTTTCACCATTTGTCTGAGGGTGATATGCTGTGCTCATGATGAGCTTGATTCCAAGGAGTCTTCCAAGTTCTTGGAAGATGTTTGCTGCAAATCAGGGGTCTCTGTCAGAGAGGATTTGCTGTGGGAGTCCAAATCGTCAGTATATGTTGTTCAGGATCAGGTTTGCTATTCTGAGTGCATTGATCTTCTTGTTGCAAGGGATTAAAATTACCCCCTTCATAGATGAGTGGTCAACCATGACCAGTATTGAGTCATCTCTGTTGTTCTTGGGTAAGTCTGTGACAAGGTCCATGGTGATGTGAGAGAATGGGTAAGTCTCTGCCAGTGCTGTGATTGGTATTATTGGAGGTGTCATGGGGTGTGTGTTGACCTTCATTTGTTGACAGGTGGCACATCCTTCTACATATTTCTTGATGAAGGTGTACATTTCTGGCCACCAGTATTCTCGTTTTACCAGTTCAAGGCTTCCATATTGTCCTGGGTGTCCTGCTGGTTGTGAATCATGGTATTGTTTCACTAAGTTCCTTCAGAGTTCTTTGTTGTCAGGTACATAGCATTTTTCTCAAAAGAATATAATGCCATTTTTGAGTTTCCAGTCAGAAAGTGCAGACTTGATTGGGGGAATTCCATTTGTTTTAAGGGCTGTGATCACATCTGTCATGAGGTCATCTTTCATGACAGCTTTGGTGATAGCCAAATGAAGTTCGGTGTCAATTACTTTGATGAAGAGGTGGTCTGGAAGCATGACCATGTCTTCATTGTCCATGTCTTTGTCAGGGCAAAGGTCTTCTTGTCATGACAGGGTGTCTGATTGTACCATTTTTGATCCAGGTACATGGATCAAATTGAGGTCAAATTCTGATAGGAATAGACTCCATCTTGCTTGGCATCTATTTAGTTTCTGTGCCGTTCTGAAGTAAGTCAGATTCTTATGGTCTGACAGGATTGTTGTTGGGAATGGTGCTCCAAGGAGGTAGTAGTGCCAGGTCTCAAGTGCTCTTATGATTGCTAAGAGTTCTTGGTCATATATCTTGTAGTTCCTTTCTGGTGCAAAGAAGGAGTGGGAGATATATCCATATGGGTGCCAGTCACTGTTGATGTCCTGTTGTTTCAAGACTGCCCCTGTTGCCCATTTGGAAGTGTCTGATTCAATGAGGAATGGTCTGTTTGTGTTGGGGATGGACAAGACCAGCTTCTCAAGGAATTTTTGTTTGAGTTTGTCAAATGCTTCTTGGCACTCAGGGGTCCATTCAAACTTCTTTTCTTTCTTAGTGAGATTGTTCAGAGGTTGTGCAATGTCCAAGTAGTGTCTGATGAACTTCCTGTAGAAGTTTCTGAATCTGAGGAAGGATCTTACTCCTTTTACCATGACAGGGGTTTTCCAATCTTGGATGCCTGCAAGCTTTGCAGGGTCCATTGCTACAATTCCTGGTCTGATGACAAGACCAAGGAAGTCAATTTCCTGTGTGTCAAACTTGCACTTTTTGGGTTTCAAGTACAAGTTGTGTTGCCATAGTCATTCCAAAACACGAATCATTTGTGTCTTGTGTTCTTCCATGTTTCTAGAGAAAATAAGGATATCATCCATGTAGATGACAATCCATCCTTTGTCGATCATATCCTTGAAGGTATCATTCATGAATGCCTGGAAAGTTCCAGGGGAGTTGCATAATCCGAAGAACATAACAGTGGGTTTGTACAGCCCTTTGTTTGTCTTGAAGGCTGCTTTCCATTTGTCTCTTTCTTTGATCTGGACATTGTTGTAGCCATTTTGGAGATCCATCTTGGAAAATACTGTTGCACCTTTTAGTTTGCCTACTAAGTCACTTACCAGTGAAAGTGGGTAGGTGTTCTTGATTGTGCCATTGTTTAGGTATCAGTAGTCCTGGCAAGGTCAAAAAGCTCCTTCTTCTTTCTTTGATACAAAGAAGAATAGGGAGGCCATCAGTGATTTTGATGGTCAAATGTACCTTTTTCAAAGGTTTTCTTTGAGGAACTTGTCCTGGAGCTTCTGTCAATTGGTGTCAAGAGGTAGATTTTGCAGTCCCTTGGTGCAAATTCTGGTTTTAGATTGATGGCATGGTTGTAGGGTCTGGACAGTGGAAATTGTTCTGATGCCTTTTTCTCAAAAACTGGTATGAATTTGTGATATGTTTCAGGGACCAGTTCTTCAATAGGCTTTTTCTCCTTCTTCTCAGCCTGTTGTGCTAAGGTCTTTGAGACAGAGGTTTTTGCCCTAATGAAGGTATATTCGTAGGGATCTACAAGGGATTCTGATATTTCCAGAGCATGTGTCATGTTCTCTCCATGAACAAAGGTGTTGATGAGGAGTGGTTCTTCCTCTTCGACTTCTTCTATAGTGATTTTTTGTGGTAGGACCAGAGTTGTGACCATGACTGTTTCCCTTTGTTTCTTGTCATTTTCTCTGGACTTTCTGATGATCTCAGAGAAATCTGGTCTGATTTGCAAGGGGTCAATTTCCAGGGTGTGTTTGTGCCAGTCAATTCTTGGGTTTACCTGGGATAATCAGGGTAGTCCAAGGATCATCTGTTCTTTGCCAAGGCTGGAGATAAGAAACCAGGTTCAGAGTTTTACTCCTCCAATGTGAAGGTTCTGCCAAGTATAGTGGGTGATTCTTCCTGTTTTGTTCTGGGTGTTGTCAATGTTATAGACTGTGATGGGTTTTTCTAGGGGTTCCATCTTTAGATCATTTTGTTCTGCAAACTTTTGATCTAAGAAGATTCCTCCTGCTCCTGAGTTGATGAGGGGTTTTGTTCTGACTTTTCTCTCAGTAATTGTAGCATTGATGTTCATAGAGTTTTGATTTCTTGTAGCTACAATTACATTTGAGATAGTAATGGAAGGTGAAACTAGCATCAGTCTAGTCCACCACTTTAAAAACCCTGTTTTTCGATCTCATCATAAGCTTTCTCTTTGTCTTCTTTAGAGAGTTCCCCCATCATGGCCCTGATGTGGGCTACTGTGTCCTTGTACCCCTTCTTCTGGGGTTGCATTGTGCTGGTCAAAGCATTCTGGGAATTCCCAGAATACTTGGTGCAGTCACAGGATAGATGTCCTATTTCTTGGTATTGGAAGCATGCTCCCTTCTTCATCAGGTCAGTGCATTGTTCCTCCATAAGTTTACCAATGGAGATCTTGTCAACATCCATGGTGTTTAGGTCACATTTAGTGACCGGGATCAGGGTCGGGGTGTATCAGGGAATGTGGAAGCATTTCCCAGTGTTCTGGTTCTGGGTTCCTTGTTGGTTTCTGAGTCTAGCAGCAATCGCCACTCCGTGCCTGTAGTTGTTATTGTACTGGGTGGCATATTTGTACCAATCTTTAATGGTAGATGGTACAGTGTCTTGGTCATGGATCTTTGTAAGAAGGCTGGGCTTCAGCCCTTCCATGAAGTATTCAATGAGGGCAGTGTCCTCATTGAGTCCTGATTTGGCAGCCAGGGTTTTGAATTCTGTGATGAATTCATTGGCTGTTCCAGTCATTCAGAGGTTCTTTAGCTGGAGGCATGCTTCTCCTGCTGTGTCAGAGGCTTCAAAGGCTTTCCTGAAGGTTTTCAGGAAGTCCTCAAATTTGGGGAAGGGTGTTATGTTCCCTTCTCCATCAGGTATGGCCCATTCTTTGACTTTGAGGTTTTTCCACTTTCCAGCAGATCCTCCTCTCATGTAAGAAAGTATGAAACATATTTTCTTTTCATTGTTGTCAAATAGTTTTTTATTTCCCACAAGGTATAGTGCAGTGTCAGTGAGGAACTCCTCGGTTTTGGTTCTGTCACCGTCAAAGTATGCTGGGGTTCCCAGCTTTACTTCTCTGGTGTTGTCCATGGTTTTGGTTCATCCAATTGTGGTGTTGGCCATCTCAATCTGTGATATCAGTGGGAGGTATGGGGTTCTGGGGAGTTCTGTGGGTTCTGTCAATGTGATTAGTTGATATTCTGGAGTTTCTTCTGGTCCAAATGTGATAGCACTTGGTGGGGGTGTGTCATCATCTGTGGTCAAGGGTTCTGGGGTTCTGTACTCGGAGTGTTCCTCTTCTGAGTCAGAGTTCAGTGCTCTGAAGATTTGAGACATTGTGTCGGAGGGTTCTGGTGATGCCTGTCTTTTTGGTGAGACAGATGTTGGGTTTAGCTTGACCTTTTGTTATGGCAATTAAGCCTTGACTATAAGTTCAAAGTGAAGTTTGTTGGTTCAAGGTTCTTGGGTTTGGTTATAACAGTGGTGAGACCACATGTTATGTTCTTGAAGTTGTTCTTGTGACACACTTCCTATTGAGGACAGTTGTCATATTGCTAAGTCTCTGTCTAAGAGGAACTTAGGTTCAGAGGAGCCTCTAGACTGGGTCTAAGAGGTTTGAGTTGGTTCTGAGTTTGAAGGGTTGAGCAAAGATGTAAACAAGGCTATATTTGCCTAGGTCAAGCTGAGGAGCAAGACCAGAGTACAATGTCCTACTTATAGTAATCTATGATGGTCTGTGCATGATGTACTAAGTATAACTACTGTTACTGTTGGCTAGTCCAAATATAGCTAGTCATGTGCTAGTTGTTCTAAATAAAGAAAAGATATTGCATAGCAGATTACTTGTATAGGAAATTGTAACATTTTCCTCCCTAAATTTTACTGTGAACTTAATCCAATTGAGATGGTATGAGTTTTATTATCAAGTGTTAATTCTAAATTGATAACATTATCTGGTAGTACTGGGGATGGTGCAAATACTGATACCATGAAGCTAACAAGAAAACATTTCAAGATGCAAAGGATGCTGTCAAGCTTTACTTGGAAGCTTGCCCTATAAAAGTTATTTGACATTTCATAAATCACTTGTGGAGATTCATGAGTGTATATAGAAAGGGATTAACAGGGCATGCAGCAGTGTGGGCAGTGCAAAAGCAAAGGCAGCATCAGCAGGTATCTGAGAGGGCTATGATATCAATCGATGCTGTACTCAACCCATCTTGATTGGATACCCACATGTTTCCATCATTTATGGACCCTAACTATTGATTTTTTTGGCCGAAAAATTTGGTGCACCCCAAAAGTTGTGGGAAATTTATGAAAACCACATTTTTGGATTGCTTTTGCTTGCCCAAGTCCAATTCTGTTGATATTTTTCTCAAAAAAAAAAATTCCTTGTCAAGATATCAAATTTGTCGACTCTGCGTGTCCGCAACCGTAGGGATTCCAGAAGGCACACGATCTGCCGGTTCCCGAAGACCGATCTTAATTTTAGCACTACGCGGTCTTGTATGTTGGTATTTGTCAACAGCTTCAACTTGAACTTGAACGATGTCCACACCAGCTTCGTCTTCGTCGACACCTGTTAATCGCCATGCGCTTACACCAGTGGAGAAGCAGCGTTCTCAGCTGGAGAAACTTCTCAAGGATCCAGCCAAGCCCGTATATGTTCCCCCTCCCCCAAAAGATAAAAACATTAGGCCGCCGCGCGAGATGATGAAGAACGTTCAAGGCTCTAGTGCAGGTGCTGGAAGCGGGGAATTCCA
>JASFDH010002451.1:0-10897 GCA_036937195.1 Nidularia pulvinata | reverse complement strand
CAGATTGCAATGGCTCGAGAGATAGGAGGGTGGCCACTGTACACTATCGTCATTGCATTGGGACAGGTGTGTCTGTTTGTTTTTTTCCAGAAATTCGCGTGTCTCATACGTTGACAGATGCTGAGTGCCACGAGTTTCCAAATCACTTTGTTGACTGGACGAAACTGGCAAGACAACATCCAACTTTACGTTCTAGGAGGCGTCTTCTTAGCTGCATCAGCGGTATGGTACCCTCTGTTCCGACTGAAGCCGTCGATCTATGTGCTCTCTGCCCCTTGGATTTTCTTCGGTCTCGCGTTCTTTATGATTGGTTTACCCTCCGTTTCATCAGCAATCGCACCTGCACATGCAGCATTGGCAAATGCAGCAACATGGTGTTACGCTGCTGGTTCTGCTGCTGGCTTCTTATTCTTCGGCCTTAACTTCGGTGAAGAGGCAGGTGCAGCAACGGAGGTCTGGACACTGCGCGCATGTATTGTCCAAGGATCACAGCAGATTTGGGTTGCCGCCCTTTGGTATTGGGGTTACAATCTTAATGGGAGACCGGATGGTTACATCACCCCCTGGTGGATTGTGATTATTCTGTGGCCACTTTCTATCATGAGCTTTGTTTTCGCATACGTGATGCTTTATGGTCTGCCTGGTAAGTACTTGAACTCTGCTTCTGTCAGATCATTTACTCATAATAATTATGAAGAATACTACCGTCAAACGCCTCCCAAGGTTCCTCACTTCTTGAAGACCCTCTTCCGGCGTAAACTTGTTCTATGGTTCCTCGCCTCTGAGATCCTCCGGGATTACTGGCTTAGCGGGGTGCGTACAGTCTGATTATGTTCCCTGTTACCCTTTGTCTAACGTGTGTTTTGATAGCCTTATGGTCGTAACTGGAGCTTCCTGTGGAGTGTGCCTATTCCGAAATGGCAAATTCTGCTCCTTGTGATCACATTCTTCATATTTGTTTGGGCAGCGATGTTGTTCGTGCTGACGCACTTCAGCAAAACGCACACCTGGCTGCTTCCTGTTTTCGCTGTGGGATTGGGTGCTCCGAGGTGGTGTCAGATGCTTTGGGGAACGTCTTCTCTCGCCTTGTACATTCCCTGGGCTGGTAATGCCGGGCCATATCTAGGTATTTCCTTGTGGTTGTGGCTTGGTGTGCTGGATGCCATTCAGGGTGTCGGCCTCGGGATGATTCTTTTGCAGGTACGTAATTTTCATCTAAATTAATCGTATGACGACGAACTCATCTTATCATTTGTAGACACTTTCGCGTCTTCATGTGTGCGCTACCTTGGCATTCTCTCAAGTTATCGGTTCCGTTTGTGTTATGATCGCTCGCGCTACTGCGCCTAATCGTCTTGGACCCGGGACTGTCTTCCCCGACGCAGCGAAATGGGACTTCTCGGATGGATTGGCAGGCAGTCCAATGGCCCTTCCTCTCTTCTGGATCGCACTTATTTGCCAGCTTATTATCGTCATCGGCTACTTCTGGTTCTACCGTAAGGAACAACTGGGTATGTTTTTGCACCTAACTTCAGGAATATATTCTGATCTGTTGCCTTTACAGCACGGCCATAATTCCGATTTAGGTTATCGCATATTCTATGGACGACCACTATTTAGAAAGAAAAAACAGCATTTTGCATGGACTATACTTTCAGGATCACCTGCTGAGATTCGCTCGATATTCATGGACTTGTTCATTACATATGGTTTTCGTTGTTACTGTTACTGCTTTACACTCCTTGCGAATGTCGCTCTTTTATAAACTTTCGTACGCAAAACTAATACGATGTAAAGAACATGATACTCAGATGAGTCGAGAGTGAATACTGAATGTGAACGCAATGCAACAGGAAGTCAGTAGACTTCAAAATAGTGTAGTCGACTACGTATATATTACGTAATAGCGCATATACTTCTGTACTTTGCGAACCTGATCTTCGAAGTGCTCAACGACGAACGTCAACGTTTCAACGTTTAACTCCTCTATTCCTCCATCCATTGCAGGTTCTGTCCATCCCTTGTCAAATCTTCACAACTCATAATCATGCTCGGGATCGAAGATTATGGAAGTGGAAGTGAGAACGACAGCGATAACGAAGCACCCTCGAAAGTCGCGACTCAACCACCCAAGGCCATCTCCTCAGCTCCAAAAGCTAAACGCCCCAAGAAATTTACCATCGGCCTTCCAAATATACCTCCATCCAAAGACGACGAAGACGATGATCTGAAAGACGAGAGACCACCTGCTAAGAAACCTCGATTGGGTACCGGTGCGGGAGCCTCTTCGTTGTTGTCCATGTTACCCGCGCCAGCGCGCAAGTCTGTCGTACCGCCTCCTCCCGAGAGAGTCTTAGGTGCTGGGAAAGGCCCGGGGCTTGTGTTTAACACTTCTCGCGACTCAAGGCCTGCAAATGATGATACTGAGGACAATGGCAACCGTTTAGCGCAAGACACACCTCCAAAGGCTGAACTTTCGGAAGAGACATTGGAGGCTACCTCCAACCGATCAACGACATTGCCTTTCTTGCCCCCGTCTCTCAAGAAAGGCAAGGCCAATATATCTTTAGAGGATGGTCCATCTAAACCCGTTGCCCATATTACTACTCGAGCGAACGCTGCGCCTGCTCTAGACTTCTTCTCTCTTGGTATGTTTCATACGATATTTTTGCTGTCATGTTCCTGTTAACAAATATGTAGGGAGCACATCTAAAACAACCTCTCTCCCATCGGCTGGAAGTTCAGTTTCAACATCAACTGCGCTTTCTCTTCCATCACTGTCTTCGGCACCGTTAATACCCACCTTTGAACCACCAGAACCGACACCTACGGATCCGTATCCAGGCTATTATCAGCTGCCTTCAGGGTCTTGGGCAGCGCACGATCCAACTTATTACGAAAAATTCCTCAAGAAATGGCAACATGAGTATGACGCTCACGTTCGTGCACTTGAGAAGGGCAAGGTGAAGGGCTTCGAGGAGCTCGACAGTGCTGCTGTGGAGGATGTCAACGCTATGGCTGAAATGGAGAAAGCGAAGAAAGAACTGCAGGAGAGGGAAGAGAAGAAGGCAGTCACGAGGGGTGCCGCTGGCGAGCCTGCTCAACCGAGGATGAAGATCAGCGTGAGTACCCCTGCATATTTCATTCTGAGAACAATGATACGAATCTATAACAGGCGAGCAAACTAAGTGGAGTTGCGCGTTCGCGACATCAGTTGTCTACCCTTCTCAAAGAAGCTTATGAGAATAGGGAGGCACTTGAGGACAAAATCGCTGAAGGCAGACGGAATCGCAAGGAAGCCGGAAATAAATATGGTGAGTACATTTAAATTATGTGAAATGCTTCAGTCTCAGTAATAATTCGACGTCAGGATTTTAAGTTTTTGGGCTTAGTTATCATTCTGACAGACTTATATATATTCCCGCTAAATGTTTGAATACACATAGGCAGCCTGCTCGTAATGATATTGTATGGATGATATCGAGTAACGATCATAGCATCTTCAATATCCCTTCGCCGAAGAGTCCGATTAAAGTAATAAGCTTGGAACTGGCTACTACTTCATTCTAATTCTACAAGCCCCGTCATTCCAACTACACCGTGATCATCCACACACCATAACTTAATGGTAGTATTATTCTCAAGCCAACTTCCATTGATCGTCAGTTCACGGTTGACAATCAACGGATTCGTGGCGCGGTATTCAAACTTTTTCATTCGCGCCGTAGGGTTCTCGAAAACAGTCGCCTCAAGAAGCATCAGTGCTGTTAAAGGCCCATGTACTAAACGTTCTGTTGAATAACACAAAACCATCAAAATGTTGCGAATACATGAAGAAAATACTGCCCACCTGCATATCCTTCCTTCTGTTGAGTGTAGATGGGGTCAAGATGGATATGGTGTGCATTGAACATCAGAGCGGAATATCTGAATAGTGTCACTGCAGTCGGCGTGTACTTGAATGAGAAGTCAGGCGACTTAGGGATATCTTGGACTATAAAGTATGGTTAGGAAGATAGCCATAGCAAAGTCTAACATATACTACCTTCTCTGATACCTTTGCTTTTCTCGGCGAATTCTGGGAAATAAACATGCGCCCTTTCTTCTACCACGGATGGCTGACTGTTTCCCTCCATGGTTATGTCGATCTTCTGGGTTATGAATACCATAGGTTTGTCTTTATCAAACCCTTTTTTCTGCGCCGATAGAATACTGGACTGTGCCGTCGCTTTTCTGCCGATAATAAGAGGATTCGCGGAATTCCAGGTTATTTTTCCCCCTGCCCACATTCGTCGGAGGAAGGGCTTGGGTGGGGAGATATCCTCGTCTGTACCATCCTCGCGTAAGTGTGATTCTGGTTGACGCGCGTGGAAGAAGGCAAGATGATGGCCTTTGGGGAGAGCATGGTCGACTTTAGGAGCTTCGTATGGCTTCCGCGTACCATCTCGGGTTGGCAGAGTAATATAGAGGTCAGAGAGGTGCTCGAAGTTGAATGAATCCTCCAGGACAGCTTGTGGTGGAGAGGCAATCCATTTATCTAGCTCCTCGATATTTAGAGACCGCGAATGCGACGAGAGGCTTCTAGCCCACAGCCTAGGGGTGTTTCGGAGAGCAACCCTATGTAAGGGCATCATGGTAGTAGTGGGGTAAGTCCTGAGAGCTAACAGGTACCGGCGAAAACCCAGTGGCCCACCCCAACCATCGTATCGAGCCCCCGAGACCTGGGAGTATTTCCAAAAGTTTGATTAGTTCTTGAGGTCAGCTGATGGTGACAAGGGAAAGTTTCAAGTTATAAATTACCACAATCCTCACAGACAGTTCTGTCCAGGTGCTTTCTATGATCAAGAACCATACAAAAAACCAGCCATATATATCAAAGTCCAGGTTTTGACTTGGGCATATGTAAAACTAATGAGTGGAATATAAAGATACAATGTGCGAATGTAGTACGTCTACGTAAAAGCGTCTTGAGATTGAAATTGAAATAAACGACATGAAATTGCGTCACGAGAATTATAAAAAAGTAACAGACGCTACAAAGATCAATGCTTGCCATATTTCTTTCCGTTATTTGTATCCACTCCTTTATACTGAATAGATGGGCGAGGTGCAAAATCTGCTGCATACCGTCCTTGAGGACTCAAGAATGTCCCCATGCCTTGGTGTACTTCGACCTGAAACTCTTCGAAAGGGAATATCTCGCCATCCACAGCAAGACAGCCAGTGGATTTCAATGGTTTCACCCTGTACGCATGAGCTTTCACATAATGGAGCTAGGAAGAATAATATTAGCAGGGGAGCTTCTTCAGGTCATGAAGCAGTAGTACCTTTGGATGCCAGAAGTTCTCGCCTTTCGGAGCACCTGCTAGGCCGCTCAAAATATCCTTCCGCGAAGACTGGAAGAGAAATAATTCAAACAATGTGGATATGACGAATACGAAATTTCACTTACCACAGGCATTGCCATTACGTCGATGAGCCCGTCGTCAGGTAGTGATACAGGGAAGGCCATGAAATCACTAACAATAATTCAACAAAAGTCCAGGTAGCACGCAGACGTTACTCACCGACCAACATAAGGGCCTTTGCCGGCATAAACATAGAGAAGTGGCTCGTCAAAGGTAGTCCATCCATCGCTATCTTTGTGATGGTATTTCAATGGAGGAAGCGTGTCGCTTACACTGTCATCCGACATAAAGGAGAGAGGTGATATCGGTGTATTTAAGCTCTCGTCTTCATTTACCCGCCGTGCATTGGCGTCTTCAGCCATCTTCATCTTGTCGTGCTCAGCAACCTTGAAGGACAATTCGACTGGACAGGGTTTGAATTGGATAACTGTGAAATTTGAGTGAAATCACCGCGCGAGAGACTAGAGGCTACGTACTTCCGCGAAGTAGCCCAACCATGAAACGCACGTCGCCCATCCACCGTAGATGCTCAGTTCCGACATCCAGGTCGGCCATTAACCCCAAAGCTTGCGACATGAAAGACATTGTGCGCTTCCCGTTCTGAGTAAACGAGAACAAGTCAACCTTCATCGGTCTCCCTGCAGAAATATCTCAATAACGAGAGAAGGACCAAGTTCATACATGAATGACCTTTGATGACATTTAGGGCCGCAGCTACAACGTCAAAGCCATCCTAAAATGAAACACAAGTTGGTTACAAGAAGAAGAAAAAAAGGTTTGCCACATACATCAATGCCTAGTAAGTTTAGAGATAAACCGTTGCCCGAACCCGTTGGTATAGGTGCAATAGGGATGGTAAAGGCCTTGGAAGGATCCGCGTGCTGTGCGAGTCCGTTAAACACCTCGTGAATGATACCATCGCCAGAAACAGTGATGATCGCGTCGTAGTCGAGCGGTAGGTCTTTGGCAATTTCACATGCATGGCCTTGGTGTGTAGTATCTGCCAACAAGGTGAGTTTCTCTTGCTAGAATCGACATAAAAATGACCTACGGGTCACACTATAGGGACACTTTGCCTCACGGAAGATGGGCTCGACGACATTTACAAAGAGTGCGGCACCTCGTTTCTATTGTTGGACATTAGCTTGGATAATCGAGGTTTGATGCAGAAGGCGACTAACCGTGCCTCCATGCGGATTTACGATCACTTTTAGTCGCCGAGAGCGTGTTATGCCAGTAGCTATGAAGTTCAAGCAGTTGTTTTGTTAATCATAATGGCAGAGAGCGAAGGATGGCTCACCTTCATATGCTGCGTGCATCAGCGACTCCGTCCATTCCTCTGCTTCTGCACTTTGAGAAGATTCAACTGTTCCCTCAACCACACTCAGAGACGTGTACTTCTTCCCCTTCTTCTTCGTCAGGTATGCTACTTTGAGGTGTGCGGTTTCACTGTTGAACTCTGCATTTATTACTTGCCGGTGTGTGATCTCTGCATGGTGTTTCGCTATCATCCGTACCGTTGAGCACTATCGGAAGGGCTAGTGAAAAAGCCATACCGTCATTTCGTTGCAGAATTAGAGACGTGCGAGTAAGGCTCAAAGTTATGAGGTGTCCAGCGACGTCGTGGACGATAATCGTCCGGCGTTCCATAGTAAGCAAGCGAGCTCGTTGCTGCGGATAAAGTACTGGGAAATTCCACGAGGGTGAGAAGTTGGGCAAGGTGTGACAGTTTATTTAGATTATTGAAGGGGAGGTACCGCCGGGGAGCTGTGCTTTGACAACGGTCGCGTCGTGGACAGTGGGATGTGACAAGCACAAGATGACAAAATGCGATTGCAAGCTCATTAAGAGAAACCTCTGGCGATACAGCTTGCATTAAGGCTCATTGAGCCAGCATCTTCGAAGTTTGGGGAAACCCTCGTGAAATCTCAACGTGCCATTAAGCCATATGCTTAATCCCACATATGGGCGACTTGCGGGCGGGAGTATAGCTGCTATTGGGGGCGTCGAAGCTTCGTTTACAATCATTTCCCCGGATGACGACAGGGCTCTCTCGAGTCACACACGCCGCTTCCGTTCTCACATATATCAGATGACTTTTCATGTTCTTATCCTCTCTCCAACTACGCTGTTCACCTTTTGCTGCCCACTCCATTAGAAGGATGTCGGCTGTACATGCTCTAGCGCAGTCAGGCTTCGGGACCGGCACCAATGAACTCTACGATAAGTACGATCAAGCTACTCATTCCAGGCTGTCACACTACATCCTGATATTTATTTCATGTCAGAGCCCGTCCCTCCTACCAAGCTGCAGCTCTCTCGTTCATCCGGAGTGCCATAAAGACACCACCTCCATGGAACATCGTGGAGTGAGCTGATATTCCTACCCACAACTGGCCCAGCTAACAAGCCTTGTTCCGGCAGAGTCGGTTCCGGAACAGGCATCTTTACTAGGGCACTTCTTGCCCGTCCAGACTGGAGCTCGTCGGTGAAAGAACTTAGAGCCGTAGAACCTAGCGACGGAATGCGAGATGTATTCTCGAATACAGTCCATGACGATCGCGTCAACGTGTGCAAAGGGACATTCGACGCCACCACCATCGAGGATAATTGGGCAGACTTGGTTGTGATTGCACAGGTACTGAAATATCTTCTTTCGCCATATAAATTTGTTTTATCTTGTGCAGGCCTTCCACTGGTGTCCAGATTACGATCGTGCCTCGGCAGAGTTCGCGCGCATTCTCAAGCCCAATGGTATAGTCGCGCTGATCTGGAATTTAGAAGATAGGTAGGAGATATCCCACAGAAATTGTTATAATTGCAGTTGAACGTCATCTGCAGAGAGGGCGCGAGATGGGTTGCACAACTGCGTGAGCGGATCGAACAGCATGAACAGGGGACTCCGCAATTCCGGCTTGGACTTTGGCGCCAGACATTTGATACGCCTTCGTACCAGAAGAACTTTGAAGCACCGAAGGAAGAGGTGTGGTCGTATACCCTCGATGGGAGCGTCGACACTGTCGTGGACAGGGCTTGCAGCAAGAGTTATATCGCTGTGTTACCCGAGGAGAAGAAGAGTCAGGTGGTGCACGACGTCAAAGAGATATTGGCCAAAGGAGATGATAGACTGTGGGTAGACGAGAGCAAAGGCATTTTTGAATATCCGTACAAGACATACGTAGTCATTGCGGAAAAGAAGAGTTGAGCGGCGGTAGCTAGCGATAGCTTTGTGGTAGTAGAGAATCAGCCGGTTTACCGTAGTCACAAACTAAGAAAATGTGTGACGAGCACGAACGCGAACGTGACCCATCACAGCTACTTTGTTGAATTGTACACGTGATGCGTGTCCATATAATTCAAGGTCCGCAACGGCTAGCTCCTCAAAAGACAGACGCGACGTTGTTCACTGCAACCTCCACCTCTTTCCCCACCACCACTACTTGCCTTATCGTGTAACCTTCTGGTCCATTGTACCAC
Organism: Nidularia pulvinata; assembly: GCA_036937195.1. Lineage (NCBI taxonomy): Eukaryota > Fungi > Basidiomycota > Agaricomycetes > Agaricales > Nidulariaceae > Nidularia > Nidularia pulvinata. The sequence continues at coordinate 2,012 of JASFDH010002451.1, read as the reverse complement.
CGCAACTTGCCTTTCTATTCCTAACACACACGCGTATCTGTAATGGCACCCAAAGTGTGTTTCTCTACCGCGTAGTTTCATATTCATGTACTGATGGAACCATTCTCAGCCCGCTTCTACTGCTGGAAAGGCACCTGCCTCCACCGCATCTAAGGCACCAGCCAAGTCTGAGGGCGCGAAGGCTGGCAAGAAGACCGCGAGTAAGGCCGCAGCACCTGCTGATGGTGAGAAGAAGAAGCGCAAGAAGACCCGCAAGGAGACCTATAGCTCGTACATCTACAAGGGTGCGCTCTATCTCTGCTTTACGTTGATATCCTATCCTCACACGACGCGTCACTATAGTGCTCAAGCAGGTGCACCCTGATACGGGTATCTCCAACAAGGCGATGGCCATTCTTAACTCCTTTGTGAACGATATCTTCGAGCGGATTGCCACCGAGGCCTCCAGTACGTTCTGATCGTTCTTGGACACATGCCGTCAACTGACGTTCCACTAGAACTCGCTGCGTACTCGAAGAAGTCTACCATCTCATCGCGCGAAATCCAAACCAGCGTCCGCCTCATTCTTCCCGGTGAACTCGCGAAGCACGCTATCTCGGAGGGTATGTCATATTTTGCTTGTTCACCACTAGTACTGATGGGTCTTGCGTAGGCACCAAGTCTGTCACCAAGTTCTCTGCGGGTTCGAAGTAATTCCTCCCACTTTTGTTTTGTCATCGCATTATTTGTAAGTGATACTGTTGTATGATGTGTCGCGTGCCTGACGAGAGCAGTTATAGTAGGATGTAGGTCTTACACGCACGGTATTATTATTGTACAGTTATCTTGTCCTTGTTATCGCTACGTTTATACTTGAGAATGAATACTCCCACGGGAGACATTGTCATTGATCTCATGCTATATTCATGAGTTGTCGCCAGAAAGCAAGTTTAGAGTGAACTACAGTTTGCGACTCCCGCACCTTCTCCCGTTCTGTCGCGTCTGTTTATTGTACCTTTTGTCTCGCTTACACTGTGCTGGCTAACAAGGCCAAACTCATAAGTTGTTCGAAATCCATTCGCGTCGAGCGTGTATTACGCTCCAACCAAGCTCACGCAATGGCGACCTTCTCCCCATCTCCAGCGCCCCGTCGCTCGAGCAGACTAGGAGCACGGGGAACATCCCCTCCTAGAAGAACCAGAGTCGGCCATGCTGGCCCCTCACTCTCTCGTCTGGGGACTCCCCACCAACCAGTTGAACGTCTCCCATTCATCAATGACAATGTTTCTCTCGCGTCTGGCATGGATGTTGACGATTCCGGTTCCGTACTCTCGCTAAACGGAGGTTCTCGTCGGGATGCAGATCTTGTCTTTGCAAAGTCGGACGAAATGGTCGTGACATTCTACGCGAACCTACCAGTCGAGGTAAAGCAGGTTCTACGGACTACGGGTACGTGTTCTCTTCCTCCTTTACCGTCCTTAACGATCTTCTTACCGATATATTAAAAGATTTCTACCGGAATCCGTATGTGGGTTCTATTGATACATTGACTGGCTTCGCAGTTGTACTTTCCGCACAGACCTGCTTTGTGTGGCAGCATGCCCAAGTGCGTTCCGTCTCCATCTTAAGCATATTTCCCATTAATAAACCCTATAGGCTATCAAAGGAACACCTACTTGTTATATATTTTCTTGCCCTCGAGATGTTAATCAAATCGACCCTCCCCTTCACGCTCTCGTTCCTTACGGCTCCTCTCGCGAGCCAAGCCTCATTCTCATTTCGCCTTCCGGCGAAATTCGGTTCTGGGATAGCATTGGCATTGGTCTGGCTGGGGGAGATCACTACACCACAACAAACCTGGCGTTAAATGAGGAAGCTGGCGAGGAAATCAACAATCTTGTACGGTCCGATGTGTGTTATGTGTCTTTTTGTCCTCCTATCCGCTTCTGATCATCGTATAGCCCCAAGCCTTCGTCGCATCCACAACTAGTGGAAATCTGTTCCGCCTCACTCTCACCTCGACTGGTGGCAAG